>JAKCPI010001816.1:0-14188 GCA_023213315.1 Euborellia annulipes | reverse complement strand
TTTTTAATTTAAACTTTCGGTTCAAACCTAGAAAATTTCTTAAAAAAGATTTTCATTTTCTTTTATAAAAAACAATGAAATAATCAAAAAGTTGTAGCCTTACGGTGGACTTAACATTGTCCCTCACCGTGACATGGGTAGCGCTAATTCCAAAAATGTCATCTGTTTTGCTCCATCAGCTCTAGTTTAGTAAAGGAAAATTAAATTTTAATAGAAAATTCTTTAAAAGCGGCTCTTATTTTCTAGATTTTTTTTAAAACGTTAGACCTTAAAAATATTGCAGAAAGTTGAAATAAATAGAAACATAAAGATTCAGCTCAATCGAATGGCGCGTTTAGTGGTGCAAAAAACACTGATATAAGCTTAGAAAAATTATATTTTTTAACTTTGGACACCTTTAATACAATGAATGCAAAAATGGTATATTGGCGATATTTTATAATTCTTTAGCTTTCCAAAAATCATTCGTTGGTGAAAATTTGTTACTAAGCAGTTATTAAATTGAGGATTCAGCGCCATATACCCGAGAATAGCTTTAACTTCTAACCAAATTCTCATGTTTATCATAAAATTGTTGTTAACCCTGAAATATATCCAGTATTATTAAGTTGTGTTAATACTTTTTACCCTCACGAAACCCACATAAATACAACCTTTGTTCAAAAAACTTTAAAGCCAAAGCGTTAATATTTAGTAAATAGTGTTAAAAATTAATGTGATGTCTTCAAGGGGTGCCTTTAATATTTTAACGTCGTGTTTAAAATAAAAATGGCGTCCTCTAACCTAAAAAGCCATGTTATGATTTTGATAGCTTTGAAATAAAAAGCAAGTTTCATATTAACGTCGCTGTTAAAACTTTTTGTTTAGAGAATAGCATTTTTTAACGCTGATTGTTTTTACATTACTTTTTAACACCCAATTGTTTATTTTAAATTTTAACGCCTGTTTTAGAGAATAGACCTGATTAAGTGTTAATTTTTAATCAATAAAATCTCTTTGAAACAAATAACCTAGTGTTTAATTTCTATATTTAATTTTAAATCTATTTATTTTTAAGGAATAACGCTTTAAAAAAATCTATTAAATATTAATATTTAATTTTCTCTATATCTCTAAAATTAAAGCTGATCGTGTAAAACTGATGCTATTTTTGGCATATACCAAAGAATGGCTCTAACTTTCAATGCATCAAAAAAAAAGTTTTTTTTTGTTCACATCCGTAATAGATTAAAAAAATCTATTTAGTGGTCATCTGTTTATAATTTTGAAGGAAATTTGTAAATTTTGTAATGTTCAATTAAAACAACTCATGTATTTTTAATTTATATAAAATATTAAAAAGCATACTCTAGTTGAAATTTAGATCTATATCTCTTTTCTATTTTTTTTTTTTTTTCTTTTATTTATTTAATAAATAAATAATTTAAATGAAACACTAAATAGGACATTGTTTGAAAAGAAGAAAAGGCATTAAAAAGGGCGAGTGATAAACGGACACATGGACAAGATACAAAAAGACTTTTCCTATATCTACATACATATTTGATTAATGGATTATTTTTTTAAAAAAAGAAGATTGATTAAATTCTATAAAATTTTAATCTGTTTTATACAAATATAATATTTTTTGGAAGTTTATAATTGAGTATCATCAATCACTTGATTGAATGGGGCAATTACCAATCTAATTAACAATATGAACTCATTAATAGTTTCGTCGATATTAGTTCAATTTGCATATTTATAAGGCTAGTTTGCAATCATTGCTTTCAGATAACAACATCTTAATGAAAGGCTCTCTGATGTCAAACTATCAGACAACTAAAATTCATATCTAATTAAATTGTTTATATAATAGAATTTAATTAAATTTTATAAGGGTGTTAAAAAAGAAAATTTAATTGTAGTAGATTTAATCTTCAGAAATTCAAATTATGCAAAGTTTTATCACAGAAAGAAAATAGAAACAAAACAAAAAAAAGTAATAAATTCAATCATGTTGGGTTCCTGGAAGATAGACAATCCAAATGGCCAATTCATTAATTAATTTTTACTTTTTAGATTTATTGCGTCAGATCTCCTCTAGAATGACTTATTGCTAATTTCTAGAAGATTTTTGCGCTTGAGTACTCTTGGAGTAATTAATCGAAAAAATCTATTAGTGAAATGTTCATTTGGATTGCCTATCTTCCAGGAAACATACATGAATAATTTTTTGTTTTGTTGTAGTCTCTGTCTAGATGAAACTTGACATAATTAATAATTAATCTTTTTTTTTTTTTTTACTTTCTCAGAGAGAGAAGTATTGAATTAATGTCAAAAATTTGATGTATTGATTTTGACATGCTTAAAAGTTCCCTGAGTGGGTCAAGAAAAATGATCTATCTGTGATAAAAATATAGTATGAAAAAATAAAATCTGCCAAAAAAATACTAGTGGTGTACTTTTTTAGTTTTTTTTTTTTCGATTTTTTCAAAATTTGTTCCAACGATTTTGTTTAAAATTCATAAATCAATTATTTTTCAGATGTTCTTTAAAATTTTGCCCTTTTAAGCCTACTTTACTTTTGTACAGTGAAGGACAATATTAAGTCCCACACATGCGTTTTCTACTTGTTATTATTTCATTGTTTTTATAAAAGAAAATGAAAATATTTATTGGAAATTTTCTAGGTTTGAACCATGAAAGTTTCCATTAAAAAATATATAATATTTTTTTAAAAACAATGAAATAATCCGCTGTCATGTTAACAAAATATAAATATTTTCCCATTTTGATTAGAATTCATAATTCAACTATTTTTTAGATGATCTTTACAAAGTAGGCCTATATCAGTTGAAGTAGACTTTACTGATGTAGTATTTCAGATTTTCGGCTCTTCTTTCTATAGAGCCAATGTTAATTTATATGTAAACGATTCAAAAGGAGATCTCCTTGGGATCTTTTTACACAAATTTTCCAAATTTTATGAAATTTTGGATTTATTTAGGATACTCTTTTGTGTATAAAATTTCCAAATATTATATTAAAATTTTGAAAAATAATTATAGTTTATTTCAATCAATCAACATTTAAAATACAATATTCTTGATGAAGTTCTCCATTTTTCATTATTTGTATGAAGTTATGGGAATAATTAAAATAATAACGAATTTTTAAAAATTATTTAATCTCTCGACTATCGATTTCGGTACGATGTACCATCATCAGGTCGGCTAAAAATGTGAAAATAATTACATTTGTATGTTTAGATTGATATATGACAATGTTAATGTAGAGGGTTTTATGTATATATACGTTTACAAGCTTATCTACAAAATTTGATTTGAATTTACAAGAATTTTTATAATAATTATCAGCACATATCGTTAGTTTGACAAATACAAATCAAGTAATTATTTTCACATTTTTAGCCGACCTGATGATGGTATATCGTGCCGAAATCGATAGTCGAGAGATTAAATAATTTTTAAAAATTCGTTATTATTTTAATTATTCCCATAATTTAAAATACAATTGAAATACTCAGAGCCAGAAATTTTGAATCACTTGACTTTTTTTTAGTCACACAATATTTTTAATTTGTAAAAAATATTTGGAATATGTGACGTTTCACTAAGTTGTAAATGAAAGAAATATTGAATTTCTAACTCGATATATTTCGGGCTATTAACCCATCTTCAGGAGTGCATACATGTGACTGAGTGAATAAAAGAGAGTAGAAGCTGCCAGGTTTAGGTAGGAGGGGCTTAGATAGGAGTGGGGGAAATATATCGAGTTAGAAATTCAATATTTCTTTCATTTACAACTTAGTGAAACCTCACATATCCCAAATAATTTTTACTTATAAATATGTTTCACGGAAAACCTACACCACTTTTCCTCTAAACTATATTATTAATTATTAAATTTATCTCTCCACAAAAACTCCTTTTTTTCTGTAATCTAATAGAACTTATCTCTTTATTAGTATTGACAAACAAATTACAAATGTTTTTATAGTGGTGAAAAGTATTTATTTATTTTTTTTTTTTAGATAATTTAAATATCTAATAGCTGTGTTGGATTGGAAATCTCACTCGAATCTCGAATTCTAGTGTTTTATTTCAACAGACTCAAGCATTCAGGCCTTTAGTTGAATCCTTATTTCATTTTACCCCCACCCCCCTAGACCCATCAAGCCCTTTTTCTTTTTTAGCGACGAATCTCTCTCTCTTTTCTCCTAAAAGGAAAGAAAATGCTATTTTCACGTTTTTATTATTTCTCTTAAAAAACATCTCCATTTCCCATCTCTTTTTATTATCTAACGAACTTTGCTATGATGTGTTTCTATAATTTCGACAATCCTACACAATACAAAGTCTCGATTGATCGAACATCAAGTAATCAAGAGTGCACGGTCTTTCGAAAAGTAATTCCTTTTCTTATCTCTTTCTCATCACTCAGCAAGATATACAAATGAAGTACATTCATTAAATGGATTTAAGCATCATCAAGCAGTTAAAAAAAATGAATTTCTTTTTTTTTTCAAATAAAACGAAGGATCTTATTTTAAACAAAGGAAATGAAATTTGTTTATTGACTGGTGATCTATTTTAATTTAGAAAGACAACCTTAAAATGGGCTGAGAATATAAAAGAGAAAGAAAAAAAAAAGAACTATCGAATTTGAAATGTCAGTTCTGAAAACGTCCTCGTGGGAACATTACGTTAGATAACATCAATCTTTAAGAAATATAACATCTAAAGAGTTTCTTACCCTTACACTTATAAAAAAGAAAAATTGAAATTTCTCTAAAAGTTCATAAGTTTATTAAAACAAAGAGTCTCTAAAAGAAAAAATATTACAGGCCAATCTCTAGCGCTCTATTGACAAGATAAATCGATTACTGAAAAAAAAAATATAACAGAGTAAATGGAAAACATAACAAAATGCACAAATTAATTAAATTTATAATATTTATTTCAATCTAACTTTTATGGGGGGGGGGGGGGGGGGGGGGGGGGGGGGGGGGGGGGGGGGGGGGGGGGGGGGGGGGGGGGGGGGGGGGGGGGGGGGGGGGGGGGGGGGGGGGGGGGGGGGGGGGGGGGGGGGGGGGGGGGGGGGGGGGGGGGGGGGGGGGGGGGGGGGGGGGGGGGGGGGGGGGAAAAAAAAAAAAAAAAAAAAAAAAAAAAAAAAAAAAAAAAAAAAAAAAAAAAAAAAAAAAAAAAAAAAAAAAAAAAAAAAAAAATCATCAAGGTGGGACTTAATATTGACCCTCACTGTACGTATTTGTATTTTTCTTAAAATATCATACCTATATTAATTTGCCATTTTTTGGCAGTTTTTTATGAAGGAATATCTTCAACTTTAATAATTTCTTTACTAAAGGATTTTTTTATATTCTATTGATTGTTTAATTTAGAGTCCTGAGGAACTATTTAAAAAAAATTTTTAATTAAAGAATTTTTCATAGTAAAATGTTTCTCAATTTATGATATTTCTTAGATTGAATTTAAAATAAAAAAGGTTTTTACTTTATTCCCTAAAATGTCATTAACTTTGATCAGCTAAATTGATAAAACATGTTAAAAAAAGTTTTTTTACTGTATTAAAATTTAGAGCTAATCCTGGATATAAGGTTAGCGCTGATTCCAAAAATACCATCAGTTTTTCCCATCAGCTGTAGTTTTAGAGATATAGAGAAAATTAAATTTTAATTAAGGAGTTATATAGCTGAATGTTGATATTTAGATTTGGTAGAAAGAAATGAGCATAGCAGTTAGTTTATATTTCACTTTATTGTCAAACCAGGGCCGACGTTTCGGTCGCATATCTTTCTACCAAATCTAAATAAATTTTAAAAGAAAATGTGCCCTAAAGTCGCTCTTATTTTGAATTTCCTAGATTTTTTTCATGCATTGCCCATTAAAAATATGGAAATAGTTTAAATATATAGAAATTGTTGTGGATGGTCGTTTCCACCGTCCACTTGTGTTGTGGTTCTGGTCTCACCCAAATTCTGGGTTGCTGTTGTTGTTTATGTATTGCTGCCACCAGGGGATTTATACTTTCCCCAAAAGTAAACTATATAGTTGATATGTAAAATTTGATTTTATTTTCGGTGTAAGATACAGTTGTTACAAGAAAAGATAAAGATTACGAATAAAATTAAGATTATAGAGTTGTTACATTGATTGCATTCAAAAGATATATTAAAGTATAAATGTGAGAAGTTACTTGTACGCATTCAAAAGGTATATTAACTCTTGCTCGCTCTCTGAGGGTTTATATAGCCCCTTTTGTCACCTTGCGGCGACGATTTGAGTGGACTTTGTCCATTAGGAATCTGATGATTTTACAATTAATATATTAATTTTTCACATAATCTAGCAAGGGTTTCGGATTCCTGTCTCCTGGGTATCCGGTCATGATACTTGACACCGGACACACGCCTATGTAAAATGAAAGAAGAATTTATCTATTAAATTCCTTACTAGAGACGACACGTGTTCATCAGGGCAAAGTCTAGTTTTTAATTCCTTTTTAATTGTGTAATAAATAATGATTTATTTTCCGATAAACAAAACTATTAATTAATAGTTCTTTTTAATTGCTTGAAATAGGACTCTTCTTTATATAAGGTAAATAGATTATGATTCATACTTGTCATTCCGAGAGAGAGAGAGAGAGCAAGTCAATGACTAATGTAATATAAAATATTTCTAATATTATTATTAAAATTTTTGTGTGTGTGAGTGAGGGTCCATAACAAACCTCCCCTCTTAGTCTGTTGTTAAAAACAAAGTTACAATTTTGTTTTTAACTCCTTAACTTAGTTACATATATTTGTTTTCTTATATCTACACTTTACTCTGCTTTTAATTATTTTCACTTCACTTTCACTTCACTTTTAGTCCGTATAATTGGAGATGTTACATCACTCTAAAGGTAGATCCAGATTGACTTTTAAAATGTTTAATTAGGCATTCGAAACGTTTTATTCGTGTCTCCCCCCCTTGTTATATATATTTTCAAAGTATTCAGTTAATAATAAAACTAACACTGATATAATCACTTAATAGTATGGTTAATAACATAATATAATATAATAATCTATTAAGATAACTTGAAATTGCTATGATTAATAACGTGGTTGAATAACATAATATAATAATCTATTTTAAAACATGATATTTGTATATTCTCTGTTTATATTAACAGTTTATTAAACCTACTTGTAACATGTACATTGGTAATATCTTACAATGTTCATACTACTATCTTATACTTCTAAATCTTGTAATGCTTGGGTAGGCTCTTTCTTTCTATTTACTGTCAATTTTACAATTTTATATTTATTATATATTTTATATAAACTATATTCCTTTTTGATAATTTTGTTTTTATTAGTTATTTCACATCTTTCTTTTAATCTTAAAATTTCTGAGTCTTTCAAAATTAAATTACTTGTTTCACTTCTGGCTTTAAATTTAAATTAACATTTTCCTGTCCCGGGGTAACTACAATCCACGCATTGACTTCCCTTAATTTTTGGAAATATGCTGATTTTAAATTGAAGATGTTCACGGAATTTTCACATAATTCTGCTAGCTTTCCTTTCTCTGGATTTGCCAAAAATTGACTTTCGCAGTTACCGGTCGTGTGAATTAAATTGAATTCCTTTTCCTGTTTGCATATGCTTTTCTGATTTCCTAGTGGTTTACAGTTTTGCCACTCAAATTCTTTCATAATCATATAATTTTGCCCTGCTTTATCTATTACTAGATAATCTCCTGATAATCTAATAAAAGCGTAATTTTGATCGATGATTTTTGCCGGTACTGAATACATTTTATAGGAAGTGAACATTTCTCCTTCTGTTAGAGGAATCTTGTTTATCAATATTAACTCCCTATCACTGGAAATGTATGCAGTCATCTCAGCTAGATCTATTATTTTATGAGCATTTTCATTCTTTACTTCCAGAGGGAATTTAAACTCTTTTAATCTTGGTAATGCTAGACTTAATTGAGTTATTAATTCATTTGGTGTTATTAGAGTTAAGCATATTTTACCCAATTTTATTTGCGTTAAACAAGCCAGTATTTCATTTATTTCTTCGTTTAAGTCTTGTAATATCAATGCAAAGACAGCTATATGTTCATTTAAATCCTCTTTAGCTAGATTTAATAAGTTAACTTTCTGTTGGTTGGTTTCAAATTCATTCAAATTTATTCTTATTTCCCTTGTTGAGTTTTCTAATATTCCTTCATTTTTTCTAACTGTTTAATTTCCTTGGATAACCTATATAGGGATGAGTTGAATACCTGAATTTGTTTCCGGTAGTGGACCTACAATATCGATCGCACACTTATCCCATGTTTCATTAGGGGTATCCGTTATTTCCATAGGTACTTTTAGTCTTCCTGTTGTTTTATTCTTTTGACAATCCGTACATCTTTGCACATATTCTTTTACTTCTTGATCGGTTCCTTTCCATTCAAAGTTATCCTTCACTTTAGCAATTGTTCGTTTAATTCCCGGATGACCTCCTGCGGGTGCATCATGACATTCGTATAAAATCTCCTTCTTTATTTCTTCTTCACTCTTTTCTTCTTCCTCTTCTTTTCTTCTTGTTGTGTAGATTCGGCTTAAAGCATCTGCATTAGTGTTTTCCTTTCCTGCTTTATACTCGATCTCGTAGTCATACTCTTCTAATTTCAATCTCCATTTCAACAATCGGCTTCCTGGATCTTTTACTTTAAATAACCAAGTCAATGGTCTATGATCTGTGACAATTTTAAATTTTGCTCCTAGTAGATATGGTCTGAAGTGTCTACATGCCCATACTATGGCTAACAGTTCTCTTTCTATTGTTGAGTATCTCATTTCCGCTTGATTCAGAGTTCTACTTGCATAAGAAATTGGCAAATCTTGTCCTACTGGACCTTGGCTGAGAATTGCTCCTATCCCATAACCGCTTGCATCTGTTGTTAGTACATAAGGTTTGCTTGTATCTGGATATATAAGTACTGGAGGGTTGGTTAATCCTTCCTTTAATTTTTCAAAAGCTTCTTGTTGTTTATCACCCCATCTATATTCCTGATTCTTTTTCAATAAACTATTTAGTGGTTGTGCAATTTTCGAATAATTTTCAATAAATTTTCTGTAATAGTTCGCTAAACCCAAAAATGATCTTAACTCCTTTTGGTTCTTTGGTTTCGAATAATTTTGTATTACTTCTATCTTATTCGGGTCTGGCTTCACACCGTCCTTAGAAATTACATGTCCTAAATAATTCACCTCTCGCCTTAATAAATTGCACTTTGCTGGTTTAATCCTTAATTTGTATCTTCTTATTCTTTCAAAAACTTCCTTTAATTTCTTGTTATGATCTTCTAGACTGTTTCCGAAAATAATGATGTCATCTAGAAAAACTAAACATTTTAAACCTTGTAGCCCTACTAACACGTTATTCATAAGTCTCTGAAAAGCTGGTGCCGATCTTTTGCATCCAAATGGCATTCTGACAAACTCGTAATGACCCCAATCTGTAGAAAAAGCCGTCTTTTCTCTGTCTTCTTCCTTTACTTTTATCTGATGGTAACTTTGCTCTAAATCTATAGTGGTAAAGTACGTTGAGTTACCTAGAGAATCCAAAAGTTCATTAATGTTTGGTAAAGGAAATGCATCACCTTCTGTGACTTCATTTAGCATCCTGAAATCTACGACTACTCGATGCTTAGGCTTGCCGTCATCTGATTTCTTTGGTACTACTAGAATTGGAAAATTCCATGGAGATACCGATTCTTTGATTATTTCATTATCTATCCAATCGTTTATTTGTTTCTTCACAACTTCTTTGTGAGCTAATGGTAGCCTATATTGTTTCTGATGGATAGGTTGTTGTTCCCTTTGCGTCGGTATGTTATGTTCAGCTATCTGCCTATCCACTGCTGTTAAAGTGTCTCCTTTTAAATAGAAAATTTCACTATAATCCTCACAAATCTCTAAAATTTGTTCCTTCTCTTCTTTATTTAAATGATCCAAATTCAAAGTTTCTCTTAATAATTTCAACCTATTTCTATCTCCTACCTTTTGCATCATTCTACATTGTGACAATAGCTCTTTTTCTTCCGGGTTCTCATATACTTGTTCAATTTTCATTATTGGTACTTCTATTTCCTTGTCTTCTTCATTGCTATTCACTATATTCACTAAACATTTGTTATTCACTGGACGTACATAGCAACTGCTCATATATATTCCTTCTGTTAGGGTGCACTTTTCTATTATTCCTTCTATATTAGAGTCGGTTTCTATCTCTATCCAATTAAAAGATCTTGATTTTAACTTCTTTTTATTTGGGGTTACTGCTGCTAAAGGATGTTTTCTAGGATTTTCTTTTTCTTCTATTTTCTCTTCTTCTAAAAATTTTTCCTCTCGTATTTCATTTCCTCGTTCCTCATTGTCATCCAAAAATTTTACTTTGTCCTTTTTATTTCCTCTTCCAATTTGGAATTTTTCTCCGAGAATTTCTAAACTTTTATCTTTATAATCAATTTTTGCCTCATATTTTTCTAAAAAGTCTACTCCTAATATTCCGTCAAACTGAACTGGAAAATCATTTGGTACTAAATGAAATATGTGTTTTACTTGCTTATCCCCAATTGTAATTTTGGCAGTTAATTCCGCTAACGTTTCATGTTCTCCCCCAAGACCTGTTACTTTAATTTTGTTTCGCCAAACATCTGCTTCCTGGTTTAAAGCTCCTTTCTTTACTAAACATATATCTGCCCCAGTGTCTAATAGTAATTCTAGAAACCCGTTCTCTGCCTGTTCCACCCTTATTATTACCTTTTGATCTTCCTTTTCTGGCCCTGACAACGAACCTATGCTTCTCGCACCTTCGCTGGGCCTTGGTCCGGTGCTTGGATGTTTAAATCTTCATTAATGTTCCTCACATTTTTGTTTGCATCTTCTTTTCTGCCATTACTACTGCTACTTTTATTTTCCTGATCCCTGTTGTATCTTTTCCTGCAATCTCTTGCGTAATGTCCATATAAGTTGCAAATGTAGCACCTTGGTCTGGCTGTTTCCTGATTTCTATTTTCCCTATTTTCCTGTGAAAATCTATTCCTATATCTGCAATCTCGTTCTTCATGTCCTTCCTTCTTGCAAATCCTACACCATTTTCTTCTATCTCTTTCTCTACCTGATGATCTTCCCTTATAGCTGCTACTATTGTTTGATCTTAGTTGCTTGTGACTTTCTTTAAGTCTTTCCTCTTCCATTGCCTCTCTAATAGCTATTTCTAACTGATCTGCGTTCCTAGCCTTCACTATTATTCTTAATTCTTCATGTAGTCCTTCTTTAAAAATTTCTAAAGCTTGCTTTCTTAAAAACTGCTGCAAAACCCTTTTTCCCATTTCTTCTTTCTCTTCCCTTAATGTTGCTTCTATTAATTCCATAAGTGTATTCTCTACTCTGTTTCCAAAAGATTGAACTGTTTCTCCTATCTTTTGTCTTAGCAAATTAAATTCATTTTGAAGTGAAAAGAGGGATTTCTTTTCTCCATATAGCTTTCTTAACATTGTTCTTAATTCTTCATAAGAATCTATTTCTTTATACTGGATTGCTTGTAATGCCTTTCCTTTTATTTTTACTCCTAACACTGCCTCTAGAAGGCTTCCTTTTGATCCTTGATCTATGTTGTCAAATGCATAATCACACGAACTGATAAACTCTCTCAAGTCAGCTTGTGACTTTCCTTCAAATGTAGATATTAATCCTCGCGCTTCTTTTAAAGTAAGTCTATCGTGGTATCTATTACCTCCAGGAGTGGGAAATTCTCTACCTCTATAGTCGTTTGCATAACTCACGAACCTCCGAGACTCTGGCCCTCCGGGTTGGACTGAAAGCCTAGAGTTACATTCTCTCCCGGTTGGCTGGCATGAAAGCCTATTAGTCTGTTCATTTCGATCGTCATCCCCACGACTATATTGGTTTACACTTGTTTCATTATTATCATTTCGGGGACCCTGTCCCTTATTTTCTTCTTCATTTATAAATTGTTCCTGAGGACTCCGTCCTTGTACTTCTTCATCTTGGCTAACATTTAGCAAATTACTTCCACTCGTTTCATCTAGTATTAATAAATCTGTGTGACCTACTGTTCCTTCTATATCACCTCCCCTATTAGCATTTACATTTGACTTTAACATTTTTCTTTTCTTAATTTTAAATCCCTTTAACAATGCCTTGAAAATCTTTAAACCCTTGTCAATCTGAATATACCAAAAGAATGCTGTAACAACTCACCGTTGCTGAGATCTTCAAGAGTTTAAAGTTGTAGCTGCCGTTGTTGTTGTTGCACGTGGCACCAGGTCTCTTTCCGCTGGTTGTGCTGTTCCTGGTTGTTTGATGTTGTTGAACGATCCCACCGCTGCCCACCAATGTTGTGGATGGTCGTTTCCACCGTCCACTTGTGTTGTGGTTCTGGTCTCACCCAAATTCTGGGTTGCTGTTGTTGTTTATGTATTGCTGCCACCAGGGGATTTATACTTTCCCCAAAAGTAAACTATATAGTTGATATGTAAAATTTGATTTTATTTTCGGTGTAAGATACAGTTGTTACAAGAAAAGATAAAGATTACGAATAAAAATTAAGATTATAGAGTTGTTACATTGATTGCATTCAAAAGATATATTAAAGTATAAATGTGAGAAGTTACTTGTACGCATTCAAAAGGTATATTAACTCTTGCTCGCTCTCTGAGGGTTTATATAGCCCCTTTTGTCACCTTGCGGCGACGATTTGAGTGGACTTTGTCCATTAGGAATCTGATGATTTTACAATTAATATATTAATTTTTCACATAATCTAGCAAGGGTTTCGGATTCCTGTCTCCTGGGTATCCGGTCATGATACTTGACACCGGACACACGCCTATGTAAAATGAAAGAGGAATTTATCTATTAAATTCCTTACTAGAGACGACACGTGTTCGTCAGGGCAAAGTCTAGTTTTTAATTCCTTTTTAATTGTGTAATAAATAATGATTTATTTTCCGATAAACAAAACTATTAATTAATAGTCCTTTTTAATTGCTTGAAATAGGACTCTTCTTTATATAAGTGTTGTGGATGGTCGATTCCACCGCTGTCCACCCCAATGTTGTGGTTCGTTGTCTTCCCCAAATTCCACCAATGTTGTGGATCGGATCTCACCCAAATTCTGGGTTGCTGTTGTTGTTTATGTATTGCTGCCACCAGGGGATTTATACTTTCCCCAAAAGTAAACTATATAGTTGATATGTAAAATTAGATTTTATTTTCCGTGTAAGGTACAGTTGTTACAAGAAAAGATAAAGATTACGAATAAAAATTAAGATTATAGAGTCGTTACATTGATTGCATTCAAAAGATATATTAAAGTATAAATGTGAGAAGTTACTTGTACGCATTCAAAAGGTATATTAACTCTTGCTCGCTCTCTGAGGGTTTAGAAGCCCCTTTTGTCACCTTGCGGCGACGATTTGAGTGGACTTTGTCCATTAGGAATCTGATGATTTTACAATTAATATATTAATTTTTCACATAATCTAGCAAGGGTTTCGGATTCCTGTCTCCTGGGTATCCGGTCATGATACTTGACACCGGACACACGCCTATGTAAAATGAAAGAAGAATTTATCTATTAAATTCCTTACTAGAGACGACACGTGTTCGTCAGGGCAAAGTCTAGTTTTTAATTCCTTTTATAATTGTGTAATAAATAATGATTTATTTTCCGATAAACAAAACTATTAATTAATAGTTCTTTTTAATTGCTTGAAATAGGACTCTTCTTTATATAAGGTAAATAGATTATGATTCATACTTGTCATTCCGAGAGAGAGAGAGAGAGCAAGTCAATGACTAATGTAATATAAAATATTTCTAATATTATTATTAAAATTTTTGTGTGTGTGGAGTGAGGGTCCATAACAAAACCTCCCCTCTTAGTCTGTTGTTAAAAACAAAGTTACAATTTTGTTTTTAACTCCTTAACTTAGTTACATATATTTGTTTTCTTATATCTACACTTTACTCTGCTTTTAATTATTTTCACTTCACTTTCACTTCACTTTTAGTCCGTATAATTGGAGATGTTACATCACTCTAAAGGTAGATCCAGATTGACTTCCAAAATGATTAATTAGGC
>JAKCPI010001813.1:0-108833 GCA_023213315.1 Euborellia annulipes | reverse complement strand
CAATTCAATTTAAACACTTCAAGTTTTTTTTTTTTTTTAATTACTTTAATTTTTTAACCAACTACTAACTACGCAGTCTGACTCAGGAGTGCTTAATAAAAAATGTTCCTTCCTGCTATGTATAATTTTCCTATTTTAATATGCAAACCTTGTAAGTTTTGTAATTATTATAAACTTCCACGCTATCCAGGTATAATAACAAACAAAACCTTTCCTTAAAGTTTTGACAAATAAGAATTTAACGTTAATTAAACGAATTTTTCTAAAAAGTTTAAATTTTAATCTGCATAAATATTAAAAGTCATATCTCAGGAGATTAGCTCACTTTTAACAAAACCACAAATAAACCAAAATAGTTTGGTGGAAATTTAATGGCTTGAAGATAGACATCCCAAATGATCAACTCACTTATTATTTGCAGTTTATTTGTTAATTACTTAGGACTGCATTAATCATTTAGTGAGTTGGTCACCAAAATTACACTTAATCTGATTGTCTTTTAGTGGACCTCTAATTGCAGGTGTAAAAAAAAATTAAATAAATAAAGTTCTAAATCTCTCCAGTTGTTCATACATATGAATAAATACTATTTTAGTCAGAAAATAACAAACCAAATTATTGTTAAGTGTTTATTTATTTTAGTAAATGATAATAAATTGCAAGCATAAAATTAATAATTTTAGGCTATTTATGTTTGTTTTTGTGAACGTGAATTGAAAATGAACGAAATGCAAACTCTCCCCCCCAACCCCTGTCCCTCCACTCAATCTCTCACACACTCTTCAGGCACTGAAAAGTACTAGTAAAAGGACATTAATTATATTTAACATATCAGACAATCATTTTGTGACTTTATGCTATTTACTTTTGCTGCCGCGTCTTGTCATAATTTTATTTTGTACACGGTTTAATAGGTTATGTAATTAAATTAACAATACATTAATAGAAAGACCAACAATGATCGTGACGTCATACACAATCGGTGGTGTAGTGGGCTAGAATGTCGGCTCCTACAAAGAAGATCCGTGTTCAAATCCTGGGCGTGAGGAATTTTCATTAAATAAAAATATTTACGACTTATATATTTTTAAAAATGATTTTAACAATTGTTCAAAAATTTTATTTATTGAAGATCTCGAATATATCATTTACACGAATAATACAAAATTTATAAGAAAAATTGATTTGCTAAGTGATTATTTTGTGAGTATGTGTGTCCTAATCAATAATAAAAGTCAAATTGGCCTATTTTCATGTTAAATGTGTTAGTATACAATCCTCAAACATAATTCCATGTCGGCTTTATATCAAACGATCCTAAATTATATCGTTAACACAAAATTGGACACTTTTTATAAATTATCCATTCAAATGAATACATTTTGAATGAGTAAAGGGAGTTCTCTCACCCTTGAATAAATTATAGACTTCTCTCCCTCATTTTTTTTTTTTTTAATCCTCTCTCAATATTCCCCTCTTTTAGTTTTTTTCGGTTTAAAATTCCCTGTCTAATCAATAATTAAAATTTCTTGATTATTACGAATTGCTATTTTTCATTTCAAAATAAAATTATTCTCTCAGCATAGCTTATAAGGACTGTTTGCTTCACTTATACTCAAATAGCAAACTTAACCGACCTATACCGCGTTATATTAGCTGAAGTTAGGAAAATATTCGTCTCGCTAGAGCGAGTTGCCAACTCTCGAACATAGTACCAGTTTGGATATTAGAAAATATCAACTTCAACACCTTGGCATATATCCTAGATATATAATTTTGACTGAAAAAATGAATAATAACAAAAAAAGGGATAGATTGCAGATTGCATCTTTCATTTATATTCGTGAAGTTAGGGTGCTGGTGCCAGGCTTGTGTTTCTAATATCACCCCTTTGTTAGATCTTAAACAGAACTTTGGGTCTCAGCTAACTTAACAGAGACTTCGGCTCTAATTCATCATATATCTAGCTGAAATTACTCGAAAGATAGGTTATCCGATTGGTAGCAAAATGGCGACGAGATCTGATGCAAGCGGGCTCTAGCCTATAACATATTGTAAATATATCACATCTGTTCTTATTATTGTTAAAAGAAGTTGAATCTAAAGAAAAAAAATAACAAATATATTTACTTCTTTTAACAATAAAATGATGAAATGTCGTATATTTTACTATAAGAATAAAACTGAAGTGGGTTTCTGCACTAAGTCATTTAAAAGTCAACAAACTGACTCTAGCTGATGCAACCAAGCCTAAAAGTGTTTACAAGAGTTTAAATATATTATATATATATTTTTATTAAATAACTTTATTTTTGTCAAAACTGAAATTACAATTAACCATGTTTGAGTTATAAGGAGTTTTTCTACTTGCAGTTATTACAATTTTTTCTAAAATAATCAAAAACAAACAGCCTGGATTAAGGCTATCTATAGACAAATCAAGTTCAAATATATGAAATTTGAAAAGAAGGATTCATTCAAGTGAAATTTCAGTAAATTTCTTTACATTCGATTAGGCATGTGATTTATTCGGAATAAAAATCGATCTCTTTTGTATCACAGCAGATTGTTAGCCTGACTGTATCGCTATCTCGCAATAGTGAGGGCTCTCTCTCTGTCTGGCAATAGTTGCCAATGCTCGGTTGAATGGCGAGGCTTCTCATTAAGGGTTGCTCCCTTTTCATGGGCGACCCTTAAAGGAACCCCTAGGGAACGTAGAGACTCACCCCTTCTAGCTTTGGTCCGCTATTAAAAACACACGCTCAGCTGATAAGGGCATCGCATTCAAGCACCCTGCAAGTCCGTACATCCTGCCTGCATGCCTGTGCACCCCTCAGACTCTTCGATTTTATGGTCCAGGACAGGCCCTGCCCCTGCCAAATGCGATTTCTCCCTCTTTTCTCATTTTTTTTTTTATTTTATTTTACACACCTTGAGCATCATCCTGTTTGGTTGTTTTTTTTTTCAAGAGAAGGGTGTAAATTTAAAATCTTATCAGGAAGTTGATTTATTTTATTTTTAAAGACGAGAAAATAAGTAAATCGAAATTCTTTTATTGAACTTGAATAAAAATAGTCTATTCTTGTTCTAAATTAAAATAACAATCAAATTGGAAATTTTGACAAAAATATGACTGCAGTTTCTATAAGGGTGTTTTATGGCTGGTGGAATTTTGATCAGGAATGAAAGAAGAAAAATGCAGCCAGGATTTTTTCTTTAAAAAATATATAACAGTATTTAATAGCTTAAGTTTCGGCCTTGATTAAAGCCATCTTCGGAGCTGTTAGATGTTATTATACTCAACTAACAGCTCTGAAGATGGCTTTAATCAAGGCCGAACCGTAAGCTATTAAATAACTTACTGCAAGCCTGAATAATTAGGATTGTCTCGTCTACAAAATAAAATATATTAAAATAACATACTGTTATATATTTTTTAAAGAAAAATCCATTTTCTTCTAACTTTCATTAAAATATCGTTCTACTTTATTTTTTTTGTACCACCATTTGCAAGATTTCTAAGAACAGTAAACCTCGAATTTGATCGTTGTAATATCTTCTTACGCTGGTTTGTCTGGCTTTTTAGAATTAAAAAGGTGCAGTTTGCTGAAGCAAAAACTTCAAATAAAAAGATTATGTAGTGCACTAATTTCCAGTTTTATTGACCATCATCAGCTCTGCAATAAAATCTACCATAGCATGCTAATACAAAACAAAAGGGTCAAGTGAATTTGCTCTCTTTCAATACAAACAACAAATTCACTTCCTTTTGATGTTCTGGTTGATTTTATTGCAGACCTGATGATTTTTAATTACTGAATGAAAATTGTGCACAGTAAAGTTTTTCTTTAGTTAATACATACCTTATGCAGTTTATCGTTGGTTTCCCTTTAAATATTACCTCTACTTCGTTTTTTTTTCTGTAGATTCTTTTGGGAAAGAAAACTCATCAATCATTTTAAAAATGTATATACTAAAAAAAAAAAAAGAAAAAAATTGCAAATGAAGGTTTGGTGATTGCTCTGCGTTGTTATGAGACTGATATATCACCATTTTTTGCGATTTTGCCAAAAATAACACAAATATTTTATGAAGTAAAATGTAAACAGCGTTGGAAAATATAGGAACGTTGATAGATATAAAAAAAAAGAAAGGGCTTTGATTATTCAAAATAAAATTCGCAATTTTATTTATTTACTCTCTGGCTCTCTATGGTATATATGATTCACTCAGAGAAATGAAAAGTAATTTTTTTGTTACTTTTTTTAAGTCTTAAGTATGCATATTAATTTTAATTTGTTGCTTCTGATTTTTAGGTTGTTAATTAAGAGCTTTACCTCTGCTCCAAGGAATAGCAATCAAAATTTTTCTTCCGCCCGTTTTATTAGAGCGTTTCATTTATACTTGTTTGTTAGGTGATGATTAAATAAATAATTTGGGAATGTTGAATGTTCGGCGGCCGGCGGTTTCTGGTTGGCTGACGATGCCAGCCTTGGAGGGCTTTCCCGTCCCCCTCCGCCCTCTTGAAAAACCCTTTAGGGCTCCGGTTCCGTCACGCCTGGCGTCCTAATTACAGGCCCTTGGTCTCACGGCAGAGCTCAGGCCCTTGGCCATCCACAATTACGTCTGGCCTCTTTTCTCTTTTACATTCGGACCACGAATTTACAAATTTTAAATATTAAATACCTCAATGTTGTGGGAATAGAGAAACAACTCTGAAAGGGCTCGGGGCAAATGACCTTTAACTTTAATAAACCATCATTTTCACTACGCCCTTTTTTTGGAATATATAAATTGATTGACCAGGCCTTAGAAAATTTATTGATTTATCGAATTCTTAGCTTTTTAAACGTCTAAACTTAAAGCCGTCTTTCTGTACCTTTAAAGTATTTTTCTAAAAGTGTAATTTTCATTTCTTTTTATCTGTTATATGATAATTACTCCCTTTGTATCCGCCCTTGTTTGGGAATTAAATAAAAAAATAATGAAGACTTATACCCAGTATTCATAGTCGTTCCTTGAGGAAGAAGGAATCCTTTTACCTATACATTTATATGAGGCATAAGGATTCCTTGTTCCTCAAGCAATGACTATGAATACGGCTATTAGTAACTTACATTTTTATTTTTCTCATAATGGACAACAATGGAAGTTTCTAATTACATGGTTTTAAACAGTGTATCTGGCAAATGTTTACCTCCACACTGCTGCTGTCGTTTTCTGAAATTCTCATGCACTCTTTCAAGCATGTCTTCTGGTATACTGGCAATTTCAGCCTCATTATTGTTCTGTAGATCTTCCAGGGTCTTGGGAAGGTTGTAATACACCAGGGGTCGCGGGTTCGGCTCCCAGGCAGTCCGATGATTTTATTTAAGCCATTTGGGTACCAAGTGAAAATAAAGGAATATTTACCTGCTCCAAAAAAGACTACAAAAATAAACACCCCCATATTATTTTTTGATATACTAATTTCCTCAAGACTTCGCAGCCTTTTTATACCCTGATTTGATGTTTATTTTCAAGAGATGTGATCCCCTTTATTCACCTTTCTTTTGGAATGTTTTATTATATCCGAACTGGAGGAGGTGAATGATTCAAAGAGTACCGTAGACTTTTATTTCTTATTTTAACTATTAAAAAGCATTAGGTATAGGTATAATAAATCACCCTTTGAGATAATAAAAGATTGCTTGCTCTTTGTCTTTATTAAAATACTATTTGTCACGTTTTAAAATAACGGATGATAATTTATCGATTTCATTGAAGGAAAGTCTAATAATTTCTTCATTTTTTTTAAAAATATGATTTATTAGTAATTTGTCAATACTTTGCGCATTTAAATATCATTTTAGTGAGAACAAACTTTGCCAAGATCTCTATTAGTATAATTTTTGCTTGTTTTGGAATTAACATTTAATAATTAATATTTAGCTTTTTTACTTTTTCTTTTTTTATTGTAATTGTTGAAAATCAGAGGCTTCATTTTTTGGCTACTCCTGCTCCTCTTCCTTTTGCATAAATTAATAGTCATGGACTTTTTTTGGTTTAATAAAAAAAACAACTTAATTACGCGAACAAATAGCTAAAACTTGTTCTAGGTACGTTTATCATCCATTGCTATTATCATAAAAATAGAGATCCGGAGAATTGCCGTTTTTTTAGTTTCTATACATTTTGAATTTGAATTTTATTTGACCCGGTTTGATTGGATTTATCTGATCTAAAACAAATAATTATTTAAATCCTTAATCAAATTTGACACCTCATAATTTTAGTTCTTTATATGAAGTCGTAAACGAAAGCAAATAAAATTCAACCAAGGTGTACGAATGGAGATGAATTCATTCATTATTATTTTATTTGTAAGACTATAAAACTTATTTTAATCAACCTTTAATATCGATAATAAAACATTAAATGCCACTAAATGTTGAAATTATGTATAATTAGTTCCATGACCTATTTGTATAATAATTAAATTCTATATTAGCAATATTACGGTATGTTGTGAAAAATAAAAAAAAATTAGAGATGAATAATAATTATAATTATTTTTGCTCAGGGGCCCATATCTAGTGGGTACGTGGATGGCGACCACGAGCTGCCCGAGCTGGGACAGGCAGTCCTTCACTTCTTTAAATGTCTGTCTCTTCCTTTAGACCGTGTGACGGGCCGGCCTGTCCTATTTCTTCCGTTCCTAAAAACGTATGATAGGTTTGGAGGGAAAGAGTGAGATCCGCCGACCCCGCAAGGCGATGAGAGAAGAAGATAAATAATAATTATTTAAGAAGTTTCACTTCAAAAAAATCTATTAATTATTACTCGGTAGATTTTATTGTATAAATAAATCAACATTTTTCCACCTAGCGTTGTTATAAACTTTTCCATATCACGAAGAAAGTTTCGAAATCGGCTATCTAATTTTTTACTGGATTCTACTTTTTTTTTACAAGTTTCTCTCGCCATTTGGCAAATTACTTTCTAAATGAGAATTTTATCTATTTACTCTTCCAATCCATTGTGATTTCAAAAACAGAAGTATATCCAAAATTAAATAAAGAAGAAGAGAGATTTGAGAACAAAAAAGTTTTGTCAAGTACTAGACGCTAAACCCATGGACGTAACTAGAGAATTTGGCTGGGGGGGGCATGGGACCAGCCATCCTCCTGGCTGGGGGGGCATGAGCCTTCTAGGAGGGGCCAGGCCCCCCGGCACCCCCTGGTTACGCCCATGGCTAAACCCAACCAAAAGCTGGTTGCTTCACTTCTAATTAACTATCCAACGGAGTTGACTATGAATTTCTAGTCTTTCACATCTAGCTAAGCTAATCATATGATTAAATAAGAGTCCAGATAGTAGTTTGTTAGGTAAGACGGTATAAGGTCTTACTAAGGAATGAAATTAGTAACACAAGTCAGGTTTTTTTTTTAATATAAATGATGCCTTCATTAAGTTGCTAACTTCACAAAACTCTCCTTATACTTGAGATAGCTAATTATAATTACTGTATGTACAATTTTTTAACTCGAAGGTTAAGCGGGTTCTTGTTTACTATGATTTGGTATTAGTCAGAAGTTTGCTAGTTGACTAGATGTGAAGCAACTGGCTCTAAGTCGGGCTTGAGCGTGGATGAAGCACCACCTCCTAAGCCTTTATATGGCATATTTCAACGTCATGACACCTTCTAGGTCTTTGACATATAATAATTAAAAAAACTCCAAGGATTAGTTCATGATTATCTCTTATAATTTCGACATTGTTTTTAGAATAGTGTAGGAACCACTGCGAATTTGTAATGAAAATATATTCATGATGGTCTACATTTCCCTTATTTTTGAACTGACAATTATATATTAATACATAGATATTTAAAGGTAGAAAGAAAAAGAAGAGAGAGACAATTTATGGATGTCTTCAAAACATGAAAGTCATCTTAAAATTTGAACTCGTTAAAACTTTCATTAGATAAAACATTCCTTAAGCAAGTCATAAAAGAGATTACTCAACTCTTTAGAGGATAGAGGAGAGAGAAATGATGCTTTCAAGAAAAAAAAAAAAAAAAACTAGATAAAATTCTTTCTGAATAAAAAGAGAAAATTTTACATTGAAATTTTTTTTTTAATTTATATACCATGGGGAACATAAACATTTGCACCCTAACAGGTTTGCAAGACGCCTACTAGTTAGGCAGCCCAATCGACTCACCACTACATATGCAGTGTCTGTGTGAATTTACCTGAGCTAGGGTTCTGAGGGTCTTTTATGATAGACCATAAACCAACCCTTTTGAACAATCTATATAGCGATATAGCGTAGCCCTTTCATATCAAATGAATTTGATCTCAAATTAATAGAATTTCAACATTTTAATTAATCTTATCTTCTTATTTGGAAAAAATTAACTTATTTCACAATTTGAACGAAACTTGTGTCCCAATTTTTAGTAAAATTTTTCCGATATCTATAGACCTTTATACCAGGTAATAATATCTCGGGGCGTTAAAATATTCTTATTTATATTCTTAAAAAAAAAAAACTGTTATTTCGGATTTTTGTAACGAGAGGTCTTACAACATAGAATGTGGCATGTTCAGACAATAGATAAAATTTAAATAAAATAAGAGAAAGTAAAAATTTGCGAATTCTTCTTTCTATCTCGCAATGCAAGAAGCCAGATCGATGTAATTTAATAAATAATTCTTGCCCTAAAATTGGAGATCTGTTTCAAATTTTGTAGTAAATACTTCAACCGGAAGTAGGCCTACTTTACCTAAGATTATAGAAGTATTTTAAAAATGTAATATTTTTAGTAAAGAAAGTGAGAAAGAAATGCACTTCTCTTTTGAGTAGCAAAGTGGCGAAAATATATTTCAATTCTTTGCTATCCATTCTGGCCTATTAATTTGTTGCCCGTCTATTTAAATCAGTGGCGCAACCAGGATTTGCTCCTGGGGGGGGGGGGGGTTTGACTAGACGTATATAATATATATTTTATATTATATACTTTACGAAAAATAAGCAATTTGCATTTTTGTTAAAATTTTTTTTAAATAATTTTTAAGAAATTATTTTTTTTATAATAAAAAGGATACAATTTTTTTTCTTTTCTATTTGTAATAATATATAGAAATTTGAATTTTTTTTCTCTCCTGGGGGGGGGGGGGGTTAAAACCCTAAACCCCCCCCCTGGTTGCGCCACTGATTTAAATGTATGGTATATGTTTATAAAACTTTCAAACCCTTCTTACCAAGAATGGAATTACTTTCAAAATTAATAACCAGATTAAAATATTTTTAAAAGGTAATTTTTATAATCTTAGGTAAAGTACTAACTACTTCCGGTTGAAGTATTGTAATTACTCCGAAATTTGAAACAGATATACAATTTTAGGGTAAGAATTATTTACTAAATTTCACCGATCTGGCTACTTGCATTGCGAGATAGAGAGAGGAATTCGCAAATTTTTATTTAAAATGTATCTATTTTCCAAAGGGATGGTTTATGGCTTCTTCATAAAATACCCTCAGAACCCTAGCTCAGGTAAATTCACACAGACACTGCATATGTAGTGGTGAGTCGATTGGGCTGCCTAACTAGTAGGCGTCTTGCAAACCTGTTAGGGTGCAAATGTTTATGTTCCCCATGGTAAATAGGCTCAAGCTAATTGTTGTTCATTTGAACATCTGTGTTTATTTTTACCCTCGAAATGAAACATCAAGTTTAAGAGTATAGCGACTTTTTAACAACAGGAGTCTGTGTTGCTCTCCAACTTAAGGTGCGCCACTCGAAAGAAGACCATTCACTATCGAGTTACTTGAGGCGGCAAGAGATGGCGTTAGTTCTTCTCATAGGAATACAAGGAATTTATTCCATTTCATTTAAAAGTTTCCAGCTAATTAATTAACGGTAAAAAATTAATTATTTTTTAACACAATAAATACTAATTTAATTATCTATAAGATATAGAGCGAATTTTTTAAAAATATCTTTTATTTAATGCGATTAATCTAAAAAAAAAATTTATTTTTTCGAAAATCAAAAAAAGGGCTTCTATAAGTTGTAGATATTTTAAATAGCTTTAATTAAAAAAAAATTGTGGCCCCTGGAATCTCCCAAAATTAGCATCCCGAGACGCGCACCTTAAAAAAGTAAAAATACTTTTCTTAGTTTTTGTAAATAACTCAAAATTGAAGTCGGTTAAATTGATTAAAATTAAGAATTTAAACTACAACATACATACCAATTATTTTATGAATTCATCATAATTATATACTAATTCAAAGTTCTATGTATTGGTATTTTAATAGAATTTTGTTAATTTCCTTTTATACTCAACGTTTATAATTTATCTTATGTTAGCGTGTTTGATTCACCCAAAGACGTCGTTATCTTTATGTTAATTGGGCCTCCGTTTTGCAAACATCATCAACAGCACCTCTTCCTACTTACCACTCCTCCTATAAAACAAACACGACGTCTCAGCCATACAACCTTGAGATAAGAATGTTACGTTGTTGGTTAGTTAATTGGAGTTGGAATTTTGTTTGTTATTTGAGTATTACAAACATCGAATGAGAAATATGACGCTCGAATGCTTAAGATGACATCTGCTTGGTAGCTTTAGAATTTGTGAAGATGATTTTGTCCTTCAAGGGAATCGAACTGCGACCAACTGCATGCAGTCAAGCATTGCGATGGTGTTCATTCAAAAAGATCAACTTTAATATTTAATATTAGCTGTTTTAATATTTGTTATTTGTCATTTGGTAAATAACATATAGGTTTTTAAGAATAAATACAGGATAATGATAAATGGGATCTAAATATTTAAATAAAAAAATAAAATATTTCATTCATTATCCATTTTTACGAGAATAACTTCTACTTGTCCTTGACCCGTGTAACCTTTGGTCCCAGATGTCAGGGGTTCATATCCTGTACCAGGCGAATAATTTATTTCAATTAAATTGAATACCAATCAATTGACGGGGTCTAAATGGCCTCAGATGCGGGAAAATACCTTAAACAATTAATTTGTTGAAATTTTATTGTACGTTTTTGCAAAATCTTGGAGGGGGGGGGGAGAAATTAGGATTTTCTTGGGCAAGGATATCAGGGGGGGGGAGATAAGTGCGGGTGTTGACGCTGTTAGACTCAACAGTTTCCTATCGTGAATATGAATTCTATGTAGAAGTTTCAGTTATACAATACTTTAATTATACTTCCCATAGGTGCAGGGGCGGATTAAAGGGGGGGGGCGAGGGGGCGATCGCCCCCCCGAGAAGAAATTCACAATGTTATAAAAACTAGTAATCTAAAGAAATTATGATTTCCGGGCTTTAATTTCAATTGAATTTGTTACCAATCAATTTAAATAAATAGGAAAAGGGTCTAAATGGCCATAGATACCCACAAAGTCCTTAAATAAAAAAAAAAAAAAAAAAAAAAAAACCGCCCCCCCCGACAAAATTGCATTAATCCGCCACTGCATAGGTGGTTTTTTAACACATCACAAAATAAATATTTTCATTTAATACAGTAGTCCAGGGGTTTCCAACCTTTTTTGGTGTGCGGTCCACTTTTTCCGTAAAAAAAAAAAACCCTGAGGCCCAGTATATGTATATAGCCTATATATACTGTATATAATTTTTATCATTCCTTAGACATCCGCGGCCCACTTCCAATCGTCCCGCGGCCCACAACTGGACCGCGGCCCACGGGTTGGGAACCGCTGCAGTAGTCTATTAAAATGTTATTAAAAGAATTTGGTTTTCGGTTTAACTATAGTTTATTTGTAAAAATTACAACGTTTCAGCCACTTATTCTGTGGCCTTCTTCAGGTACAATCCTGTTAAGATTACAAAGTTATTAAACAGGGACGGATTAATGCAATTTTGTCCTGGGAGGGGGAGGGCGGTTGGCTGGAAGATTTAATTTACAGGAGGGCCTCTCTGAGGGATGAAAATTTTTTAAATAATACTTTCAAATATAGTGATTTGAGACTTACTAAAAATGGAGAGTTTAAAATAAATGTAAAATATATATATTTTAAACTAACAATTCGTAATTTCTGTAGATGACTAGTTTTAAAGGGGCGGGACAGTTATTAGTCGATTCAGAAGCTAGTTACTCTAGGAGGCAAGAGATGACGTTAGTTCTGCCCATAGGGAAACAAGCTTTTTAGTCCATTTCATTTGAAAGGTTTCAGAAAATTAATTAAAGGCAAAATATTAATTCTTCTTTGACCCAATGATTACTAACTTAATTATCTATAAGATATAAGATATAGACCGAATTTTTTTTTAATATCTTTTATTTAATGTGATTAATCTAAAAAAAAAAATTTTTTCCGAAAATATCAAAAAGGTCTTATATAAGTTGTAGATATTTTAATAATTTAAAAGAAAAAAAAAAATTGAGGTCAATACCTTCAAAATCAGCACCTCGAGAGGCGTACCTAAAAACTTTTTAAATTTTTTTCTCGGGGGAGGGAGAGGGCGATGCCCCCACCCCTTTTTTAATCCGTTCCTGTTATTACATCTGTGATAATCTCATTTGAATTGAATTGTGAGACTCATTTGAATTGAAATGAGATTGTCGCAGATATAATAACCTTTGTAATCTTAACTCTATTGTACCAGAAAAAGGCCACAGAATGAAAACGTTACCAATAAACCACAGTTTAACCGAAAACCAAATTCTTTTATTAGACAAGATATATTAATTCTATGCTATATAATAATTAAATAAATGAAATATAAACTGATTGATCCTGCGATTTGTATTAGGATTTGTTCATTTAGGTCTGATTAATCCTTAATTAGCACTGGGCTTTCTTCTTCTTCGTCTTATTCACCCCTCATCCCACTTCTATAAGAGGACTATAATTGAAAAGCCTTATTTTTTTTAAATTATAAATTCACATAAAGAGGAAAAAAAATAAGTGTAAAAAAATATAATTATATACATGTATAAACAGAGTGGTCATTATCGCTAATTAGGTCATTTCCTGGCTAAAAAATACTAGATTAATGAGTTTTTAGAGAGAAAATTTAAAAGAAAATTAAATACTTATTTAAGTTTGTGTTTATTTAAATAAAATTAGCATTTTTATGGTCAGGTATTGTGTCAAAGACATTTTAAGATAAAATCCAGATTAAAAACTCTCTTTGCGAGATTAGATTTTATTTTTTATATTTAAAAGAAAAATTTTATGCTTTAAATGGCAGCTACCAAATTCGAATATGTTATCGGAAATTGATCACCTTTGAGTGAATTTCCTCTTAAAATACTTTATCATAGTAATATATATATAGGTGTGTATGTGTGTCGGTGTATGTTTGTCTAATCTGAAAAGCATTTTCATTTGCTCTAAGTGCATTAGCTGATAATAGCGACCCTTTGGTTCGGAATGAATACAATTAAAAGCATTAAACTCTTATCAGATGCATATCGTTGGCAAAATAGCTTCCCACTCTCTATGCCAAAATTTCTGATTGGTCTAAAATAATCTTCTATAGAGTTTGGCTTGATTCATTTTAGTAAAATAAAATTGCATTAAAATGTTGCTTGCTTTGAAGGTGATTCGTGTAGCTTCTTTATTTGGAAAAATCTGACCATATTTAGGTTCTTATCCTTGAATCGCGATTAATGTGCGCGTCTCTGGGTGCTAATTTTGGGAGATTCCAGCGACCACAATTTTGAAGCTATCGACCTAAATTTTTTTTTTTAATTCAAGCTATTTAAAATATCTACAACTTATAGAAGCCCTTTTTTTGATTTTCGAAAAAATAAATTTTTTTTTTTAGATTAATCGCATTAAATAAAAGATATTTTTAAAAAATTCGCTCTATAACTTATAGATAAATAAATTAGTAATCATTGTGTTAAAAAATAATTATTTTTTTACCCTTAATTAATTAGCTAGAATATTTCAAATGAAATGGAATAAATATCTTGTATCCCTATGGGAAAAACTAACGTCATCTCTTGCTCTGCGCTAGAGTAACTCGGTACTGAATCATGTTCTAACGGCTTTTCGAGATGCGCACCTTAATAAACCTTTGGGAAAATAAAATTCTCATTTTCAATTGCTTCATTTTTTGAAGGATTTCATTTGAATTAAGAAAGGCACAAAAAGTCAAGTTTTTTCTTAAAATAGAACAAAGTTAATAATGAAATAAATTTATTAACGATACGCTTAGAGGTACCAATCCTGGATGGCTAAGTTCAAACAATCAATTTATAACACAAAAACAACAAACTAAACAAACCTTTTTTAAACACACTTTTTTCACATTCACACAGTCTTTTCGGCAACTCAGGCCATATAAGACTTTTATGATAACCGTTGTTAATTAATATATCTTTGCTCAGGGGCCCACATCTTGTGGGTACGTGGATGGCGACCACGAGCTACCCGAGCTGGGACAGGCAGTCCTTCAGTTCTTTGTATGTCTGAGACAGACATCTCTTCCTTCCTCTTTTCAACAGGCGTCAGACCGTGTGACGGGCCGGCCTTTCCTATTTCTTCCGGTCGCAAAAACGCATGATAGGGTTGGAGGGAAAAATTGAGGTCCGCCGACCCCCATCGCGGGAATAAGGCGAGGACAGAAGAAGAAGAAGTTGTTAATTAATATATCTATTAGGCGTCCAGATTTTTTTGTTTTTTACTCACATGAAATTTTGAGAGAGAATGTCAAATTTATAAAATAAATGAGAAAGTCCATGGCGCTCAAATTTTTCCTCAATTATTTTATAAATTTGACAATCTCTCTCAAAAATTCATGTGAGTAAAAAACAAAAATTTTGTTTAAATTGTATTATAATATATTTAATGCCTAAAAGCACTGAAGATGGGGCCATCCCTATAAAAGGAGCCAAAATATTTGGAAATAAATTAAAGTGGTGGTAGAGAAAAAGGAAGCTGGTTTTTTTTTCTCGTTATCGTCCCCAATCTACGATTCCAAGCTACGTATATACTTTTACTGTATATTTAAAACTACTGTATCATTTCATTTGGGATAAATTAAATATGTTGCCAATATTATTCAACGATAGCGGTCATCATTATTAATATTATTATATTTTATGTTTTAAATAATTTTTTATTTTAAATGTAAATTATCTCCATCTAAATTTTTTTTTTTTTATCTTCATGCGATTCTTCCTTTATATATTAAACAAAGACTTTTTAACGAGGGAATGATGAAGAGACATGAACGAGCGAAAAGAAACTGCACGGTTCGTTTACGCCATTAAAATACTCTTTCAAGAAATCAATAGAAAATTTTGAACTCACAAATTAACACTTCTATTAATTATTGACAATATCGTTAATATAATGAAAAGAATTCACTGTTGGCATTTGTTGAAACATTCTTAAATTTAATTAAATTCTTATCTAATTATAGATAAATAAATAACACTACGTTAAGTTTCAAAAGGTTTTTATTTTTAGCTTATGCGCATTTCGACGTCATAGATGATGTATTGTTTTGAAACTTAACCTAGTGTTATTTATTTTTCTATAATTAGATGTGAATTTAATTAAATATCTTTAATTTAAGAAATGAAAAATTATTGAGAAAAGGGTGATTGATTTTTACTTTTTGAAATAAATTTAATTCGTATCTCCTATTCATTTTATTTACCAATTTTGAGAAAGTTTGCTTAGAAAAGTAATCGAATAACTTGCAACGTTTTTGTTTTGCACCATTTTTTATTGCCAATCATTACGTTTCAAGGAATTAAAAGAAGTCAATATCATTTCAAAATATATCAAGTTAAAAGAAGATAATTTCAAACACCCTATTTTTACTTTTTTTTTCTTGAAACATTTTTAATTTCACGCATCGCATATATGGATAATAAGATGAACAAACAAGAAAGCTAATTTATATTAGAATATTTTTTCAAAATTTTATTTTAATCTAAAAAGACGATCGACGTATATATTTTTAATAATTTTTTTTTTTTATTATAAATCATGAAAAGAGCAAATATTCATATATCATATTTAATCATTGAGTCATCTCTCTCTCTCTTTCGAGATTACGTCATGGAATATTCGATTCAGCCAAACAAACTTTGATTAACATAATTTGCCAAAAAAAAAAAACTGTTTTAATGATATGCGAATTTATTAAATATTTGAGATATAGGATAAAATATTTTTGATCCTATAAATAAAAGACTGGTTCAATTTCAAGTAAAAAAATATGGTGTGACTGGTCGTTCTTACCTTCAGTAAGAGAAAGATGTGTTCTGTGCTTATCACACCATATTTTTTGTGTCAACAGTACGGCACATTTGAATTCCAGTTATACAATTTATAAACATGGTTAATATTTATATTTTTTTACCATGGCAACCATTTATCTTTCCTATGAAGTACAAGAGTAAAGTGTGCTTCAAACAATTTTCAGGGCAAAATGAGAATATATATTCTAAAGAGCATGTAAAAAATAAATGATTTATGATTTTTAATCAAAATCTTTGAAGAGAATTTTGAGAAAATCAAAAAAAAAACTGAAAAAGTACATCAGTAAAGTACTAGTACTCTTTGGCCGATTTTGATCAAAAGCTTATTTTCACGTTCCAGAAGCGTGTCTAACCTAAATATAAAATTTCAACCACCTAGCTCAATTCCCTATTGCTTAAAATTGGATCCAGCAGACAGACAGACCATGTCGCGAAAACCACTTTTTTGGACTCAGGGGACCTCAAAACGTGTATATCCGTCAAAATCTCGACATCTTATTTTTGAGACAATCCAATACTTACTTTCTCTCTCTTTATATATAAATATATCTTATATATAGGTAAGAGAAAGTCAAAATGTATTCTTTTGAAAAATCACTTAACCAGTATCGAAATACGTATCAAGAGGTTATTTATAATCAATAAATGATTTCAATCAAAAACCGAGTGTTTTATTTGTATTTAATTAAAAAAAAATGTTATATGAGTTAATGAAAATGTAGAATTATTAGCGTGTTCATCTTGTTTTCCTTTTTTTTTACGTTTATTGTTCTAAAGTCTTTAGTTTAAATTAATTAAAGGGAATTTGTTGATGAGATAATTGATTGGCTTTATCTAAAGGCTTCTTCACAATTCCAATAAAGTGGAAGTACTTGTTGGTCGGGGTACTTTAATTTTAAATATTATTTCAATTAAAAACCAATCAATTATCTTTACTAGCAATTTGAAATTTTAATATTTTCAATTTCTTTTCGCTAAAAGAGATTCTAAATTACTCAAAGCATTATTCCTTTGTTACTTCTAAAATTAAATTCTAATTAGAAATAGAAACAAAAAAAACCTGTGAGTTTAATTAAAGATCTTTATTGTTTCGATTGATAGAACTGTCGAATTTTCCCTCCCCTTTGACTATCACAAACTTGATTTCTACTTTCTTAATCCCAAAAGGAGACATGAATGAAGGAAAAAGTTGAATAAAATGATTTTGAATCTAAGTTATATTTAAAATTCGTTTCCTCATGAAAAATTATCTAAAATATTAACTTTTCTATTCATTGATTATTCTCCTTGATCAGAGATTTCAATCCTTCATTTTCTTTGTGCAGTTTTATTATTTAATTGTTGAATTAAAGAAAATATAGTTATAAAGCAAATTTCTCTTAGTTCTAAAGTGTGGTGTTATTATTTCTTGCTCCATGATTTTATTCTTCTTTTAGATTACCAATAATATTCATTCATTAGCCCTGCCTATCAATTAGATATAAAAATATGATTTGCAAGGAAAATATACATAAAAAAAATATTCAAAAATATAAATAATATCTAGTATATAAATTATGTTTTTCTTATGTGTTAAAGATTTTTAGTTAATTGATAGATGAGGAGAGATTAGTTAGTGGCGCCGCCAGCAGTGGGCACCAGCGCGCGCATCAAGAGGGGGACCTCCTGGAATCGGAAAAAAACAAACAGGCTTAAGATCGGTAATAGGCTGGCGAGTCAAGGACATTTGAAGGGTGGGAGAAATGGGGAGGTGTTCAGGCTGAATGGGAGCTCCGCCCATTAGAACCTGGCCTCCCATAGGCCTATCGCCAGGTGACGTCATCAAAGCCTCGGCTGATTCCGGTTTTTTCCGTCAGCATGCTGAGTGGGGGGATTGTAAAGCGACAACGGGCGGGTGCGTTGAGGGGTTTGAGCATCGGCCAGTGACTGTTTGTACGCCAACAACCTCGTATACAAACCGCATAGTGTGTGAACCTACATCAGCTGTGAAGTGTTTATGTGTGTGCGTGATATGTGTAATGTGTATGGGTGTTAGTGTTGAGTGTTGGTGTCATGGTGTGAGTTAATCATGGCTATGCCCTCCGACGAGGAAGAGGAGTGTTCTGTGGTGTTGGACCCGCTGCCTCGCTCCTTGCTTCGATCTCTAAGTGCACAAGGCCGATGTTCAGCATCAGCAGCTGCCGGTCATACTGGTGGTATCCCCAACGAGTCGACAAAACATCGTCGTCGACATCGAAAACACCGCCGGCGAGGGCAACGGGTGACAGACGAAAAAGGTGACGAGACTGAGCCAAGTCCTAGGGTAAACCCGATTTTTGTTTGGATTAAACAGGACAGTACTAGAATAGTTGAAGTATTATGTGAAGATTATGATAAACGTAATCGTATTCGTTTGACTAAAACAGCGCATGGCTGGCGAGCAATCCCAAGGACTGAGCGCCTCTCCTCGGCGACTGTTCTCGCCTCTGATCCGCCGCCTCCACCTCCTCCTCCGCCGCCGCCGTCAGACCAACTGGCGGATAGTTTACAAAACGGCCACCACGTGGCGCCTCGAGTGCGCCCTAGTCGAAAACGCCGACGTCTACCACTAGGCGGCAGCCATGTTCCACACGCGGCCGACTTCGAAACCTCCGAATCCAATAATCCTTTTCAAATGTCACCTCCAATTTCACATGAGGATGACGTTGAAGAATATGAATTAATTAAGACTGACGATGAAGAAACAGCGGCAACACGACTTGAGCTTGATGAAGAAGATGAACGGGAGCGGCTTGCTGTTGAAATGTGCGAAGGTGCTACTATCTCAACAGATGATCTTGTTGATGATGCTTTTGATCAAGATAATAATAAAATTGAAGATAGTGATGAAAATTTTCATGATCCTTATGTTTTTGATGAGGAAGATCCTGAGCCCGAGCAAGAGATGGAAACTGAAGCTGATGTTGAAGATGACCATTCTGATTGTTTATTAGATCCTGAAACAATGGTTGAGACCGAATCTTTTGTTGATCAGGAAGATGAGGAGCATGATCAAGCACATGTTTTAGAGAATGGCTGTTTATATGACTCTGAAAATATTAATGAGCATGAACATGAACATCTAAATGAAAATCCATTGGAAATTCATGAAGAAAATGAATCACTTTTAGAAGATGCAGAAGCATTAGTTGAGTCTGAAACTATCGAGGAAAATGATATGATCGAAGATGTTCAAATAAATGATCACGAAATGCTTGAATCAAATGAAGAATTACATCCTTGTGAAGAACAAGGACAATTCGAAGAGCAAGATAATATTGAAGGTTTAGAAACAAATGATGAAGTTGATATAAATTTAGAACAACAATCAAATAATCAAGAATGTAATGATCAAGATACATTAGAGCAAGAATCTCTAGATCAAGAATGTAATGAACAAGAGTCTATTGAGCAAGATTGTAATGAACAAGAAACTTTAGAGCAAGAATTAATGGAGCAAGAGTGTAATGAACAAGAACACGAGGAGCTAGAAAATCAGGCCACTTTAGAAGAACAAGCGACAATAGAAGACTCAATAGAACCAGAACTAACAGAAGCAACGATTGATGAAAATATAAATGAAAGTGAAGAGCAAGAACAAGAGCATTTTGAAGAAGCACATCATGAACAAGAAGTAATAAATGGAGAGCGAGAAAATGAGGAATATATACCTCCAACAGAAGACTTAAATAAATCCAATGAAGACTCAACGGAAGAGACAGCAGAATCTCTAAATGTTACTACTGAAACAATTGCTTCTAATGAAATAAATAATGAAATTAAAATGGAAAAAGAATCTATAGAAATTGAATCAAAATGTCAATATTCCATTTCTCATAATCTCGATAATAATAAAAGGAATGAGACTGATAAATTTCCAAAAGAAGAATCTATGGAAAATGAAAATAAAGAAACAAATACTGCTTCTGAATTAAGAAATAAATTAGGATTAAATAATAATTTAGAAATTAAATCTATTCCTTTCTCAATAAATAAATCAGAAAATAAAATAGAAACAAAAAATGAAAAAATTACTCTAAGTCCTACTAATGTAAATAAAGAAATTTTCTCAATAAAATCAGAAAAAATAGAAAAGGAAACAATAATAAAACCAGAACCTATTGAAGAAGATGAATTACCAAAAGATCTTTCAATTAAAAAGCCTGTTTCTTCTATTCAACCTACGCCTCTTAAAATTCCTAAAGTATCTCAACATCTAAATAAACCTAAATCATTATTCCTAGAATCCCTTTTGTCCTCACCAAGAATTACTGCAGTCCCAGTACAATCATCGAGTGAACCACCCTCACCTCCTCCTAAAATTCCTTCCCCTATTAAAATATCTACTCAACCAGCTCCTATTCCCCAACATCATCGAGCTTCTGGAAGCCCTACTGTTAGTTGTAGTCAAGATGTACAAAAAAATAAACGAAAATCTGAAGATACCGATCTTGACGAATTAACATTAAAAGGAATTTTACATAGAACAGAAAAACGGCCTCGGCTTGAAAAACAATTATCACCACCAAATGGTACCGCGGCTTTAGAAAAAGGGAGAAAATCAAGACTATTGGAGTTATTAACTGCAGAACCGGAAGCAACTCCTGCAGCACAATTAAAAAGATTACTTTCTGATCCAGAAAGACCAGTACCAGATCCTCTTTTGGTACCTAGATCTCGACTTGCTGAACTTGTTGCAAATCCAGCCAAAGAAATTCCAAGATTATTAACTTCAAGACCGGAATTAAGATTACCAGAAGCTCTAGCTTTTCCTGCACTTCTTCGAGATCCTGACCTTCTTGTTATTTCATTAGCTCATCTTCATGCAATGACACAACATCCAGATAATCTTGAAGAAGACGAACGTGGATGTAGTTCGCTTGGTGGATTCCTTGAATGGCATCGATATCAATCTCAAGCTAGTCGAAATTCAACAACGGCGACTCTTAATCAAATGCTTTGGCTGCCATATTTAAGTCAACTAGAAGCTACTGCTTTAGCATGTGGCAACAATCAAGAGTTTTTAGCAATGCTTAATGCTGTTTTTCCGTCACATGGCTACCCACCACCTCCAGCGCCCCCATCAACTTTTCTTCCCTCTCCTCCTTCAAATGGAACTTCATCTGGGTTCTCTGTAGTAGATTTTAAAGCGCAATTAGAATTACAACAAACTTTAGCTATCTGGCAAGAGGCAATGCTACACGCCACTTCGCCTTCACTAAAAACAAATTCCCATCCTCCTCCATCCAAAACTCAACAATCATCAAGATGTCAACAACAACAAAAAAAATATAATACAAATAATTATTTATCAAGGACTTATAGTTCTCAACATGTGCCTAACCCTTCAAGAGTAAATGGTATAAAAAATGGAAAACATTTGCCTTCTTATAATAATAATAATAATGGCGTGCATTCATTTCCGTTTCCCCAACAACAACAACAACAACAACCACATCAGCAACACTCACAATACAATAAATCGCTCACTCAAGTCCCGCAAGTGCAATCGAGTCGAAATAATAATCATAATAATAATAATAAGTCGATTGAACCGAAACGTGGTGGGGTCACATGTAAAAGTCTTTTGAACTTACTGTCCAATCAACATCAACAAAAACAACAACAAAAACAAAGCCAGTCTCTGTCAACCGTGTCACCCATGGATTTGACATCTCGCCGGTTTATTAACAACACGTTGTCATCAGCTTCATCAACATCATCATCAACGTCAGCACCCTTTTCTCATTCAACTAGTTCGACAACTACAACTACAGCGAAACTTAAAGTGAGACAACATCTCGTGGATCCAACCCTTCGGCCTGGGAGGCTTCTCAAACATGATGTTGTTAACAACTCACCCTCTGATGCCGCTGATTTGGCAACACGGCTTCAAACGTCAAATCATCCCGCCCTTTGGCATCCTCTCTTTGGCAGGTGAGCCCGAAATTTTCCCTTCTCTCTCTCTCTCTCTCTTTCTCTAAACACTAATGAAATATTTTATCTTAGAAAAAAAATATTTTTTTTTTTTTATTTCAAGAGATGCTGAAAAGTTACAAAAAACATTTGAATTTTCTTCACAAGTAAATTAAGATAAATTATTTCAATATTTTAAATAAAAATAAAATTTCAATCAAAGTTTTACTGCTTTTAAATCCTACAGGAGCTAATTTATGATAAATAAAAAAAATTTGGGTATAAATTATTTAAAAAATTTCAAAATTACTAAAATCTGTTTTTCATTTTTTTAAAGGAAAAAAACCCAAGTTTTCATAAATCAATTTGATACTTCAAATTGCAAAAAAATTTAAAAAAAAAAGTTAATTTCAATTTTTTCAAAAGTAAATTAGAATAAAAATCGGATCAGAATAAATATTTTTTTTTTTAATTTTAATCATAATTAAAAAAAATCTCGACATCGAATTTTTGACATGATCGCAATACTTTCTCTCTATATATTTCATATATAGAGTAAGAGAAAGTAAAACTAATTCATAGTCTATAATAATAATAATAATAAATGTGATTTATAAGGGAAAATCATTTCCAAATTTTTTTTATACTATATTTTATTTTTTTTACATAGATCTTGAGGTAAGGAATAAAGAAAAGAGCGATTGCAGCTATGTTTATTTCGTTTATTAGTCACTTCAAGCCGTTTCGGTCAGATATACGACCATCCTTAGGGCTGAAGCGTGTCAACAAAATTCCTCAAAAAGTCGAATGGCACAATTGTTGAGGAATTTTGTTGACACGCTTCAGCCCTAAGGATGGTCGTATATCTGACCGAAACGGCTTGAAGTGACTAATAAACGAAATAAACATAGCCGCAATCGCTCTTTTCTTTATTCCTTACTATTTATATAAAATTTTTGTCAATTTGTGCTTGAGAGCAGAAAACAAAAGCGAAACTTATCTGTCAGGCAGCAATCAATAGTCTATTTTTTATCATATATTAATTTAGATAATAATATTTAACAATATATAATACATGGGCGTACCCAGCGAGGGGCAGGGGGAAGCTGCCCCTCCCCCTAGAAGCAAAAAAAAAATTAAACGTTTATAAAGTGGTGAAACGAAACAAAATTGGTGAATAGCGGCCGCGAATGATTATTTTTGTTAGGACTCGAGGGTTTTTAGGCCTTTAATTCGAAGGCTTTTCCCCTCTCTATTAAAAATAGCTATGTCCCAATCTGGACGACCATGATCTGCCCCCCTGGACGACCATGATCTGACCATGCCCCCTAGATTTGATCCTGGGTACGCCCATGATATAATATATAAAATAATTTTGAAAGACTCGTAGACTTCTCATTTATACAAATGAACAAATTTAATAGATTTTGATTATAAAAATAATTTTTATACTAAATTATTGTAGATAATATTTCTTATACCAGGTCATCCAGAAAGCCTAACAGACTTGACATTGCTAGAAATAAAAATATATATTACTTGTTTGAAAACATCAGTTCTTCATGTGAACACATCATAAATTATTCTATCTTTCAAATTCGTAAAAAGAATGAAAATTGTGCAATAATTATTTAAAAACCATAATCATCAAAAATTTCATTTAATATATATACGATTTTATCAAATTTCGATTTACTAACCTATTTGAATTTATGGTGTGTTCACATAAAGGACGGTCGTTTTCAACAACCATCTATTTTAGCAATGCCAAGTTAAGAACTTTCTAAATGACATTTTTGTTTTCTGAACTTAATCGCTTTGGCTCTTGAAAGTTTAATATTTGATTGGATCTAGATTATTTCACATTATTTATTTATTAAATTTTTCTTTAATTAAAAACAATTTAAACTGGTTTAGTTTATTTTATCAGAACAAATCGGTAAACATAATTATCTATCTTTCAATCTCTAGGCAATTTGTAATATTTTAGCAAAACTCATTTGTAGGTTGCCACAAAACAAACAACTCTCTTCAAGCCCTCATTTTTATCCCCTAGGATTAGAGAGCGATAAAGTCATTCAAGTCCATCTTGATTGTATAATGAAATTAAAAAAAAAATCCAGTTTGTCTCGAACGATTCCTTCTCTCACCTTTTTTTTATATAACTCTTTATTATTAAGTTAAGTGATTTAGACAACTTAATTAAATATTTATTGAAAAAACAAGTTCATCAATAATTATGTTCTAAAAAGAGCTTTGAAATTAATTATCCAATTTTTTTTTTTTATTCTTTTATTTTTTTAATTAAAGGAAAAAAAAATTCTATAGTACTTGCCAAATTCTCTTAAATAAGTATTTTTCAAAAACTAATTATTGTTTACAAAAGTTGAATAATTAGGGCTGGTTGCTTCATTTCTAATTAATTAGCTATGCCTCGGATAAGTTAGTTGACTATGACTTTCGAGTTATGCTAATCATATGATAAAATAAGAGCCCAGGTCGTAGTTAACTAGCTAAGACCCAAAGTTTGGTATAAGGGGTGAAATTAGAAACTTATTTTTTGGAATTTTTGTTAAAATAATCTTTACTTTTAAATTGTATTTGCACAAGCAATTATGATTTGAATTGAATTTCGGAAGTGTTTTGTTGTGATGAACTTAGGTGTTGATAGTTAAAATTAAAATTAAAAAAAAACTAGTTTTTTATAATGGGTTTATTTTTTAGTACAAAAAACTACAGTATTTTTATTTTAATTTCAACTATCAACACCTAAGTTCATCCCAACAAAACACTTCCGCAATTCAATTCAAATAATAATTTTTATAAATGATGCCTTTATTATGTTGCTAACTTCACAAAACTTTTCTTATACCTCAGATAGCTAATTATGTGAAAAAAACTCATTTTTTTAAACTCGAAGGTATAAGTTTATAAGTTTTTACTAGTTGATATGAAGGGAAGCAACCGGCCCTTAGCCGTGGACCCAAAGAAATATTGAAAATATGCTCAAGAAACGAGGATATGCATACAAAAATTTATTAAAAAATAAAATATTCTCCGGTCCTTTCCTTAAAATAAAATAATTACTGTAATTAATTAAATTCCTGAAAAAAAAAATTTTTAATTAATCTACAGTATTTTAAAGAATCTATTACTTTCTTTTACCTATATGTATATGTTAATATACATATATTAATAGAGAGAAAGTATTGGTTTCATGTCAAAAATTCGATGTCGAGATTTTGATGGATATACACGTTTTGAGATCCTCAGAATTCAAAAAAGTGGTTTCCGCGACATGATCTGTCTGGGTTCAATTTAAAGCATGAAGGAATTGAGCTAGCTTGTTGAAATTTTGTATTTAAGTTAGACACACCCCTAGGGCGTGAAAAGTAGCTTATACCAGTAAAGTAAAAAATTTCAACCTCGCATGTCCTTCTTGCTCTAAATTGAATAACAGAGATATAATTTTTGCAGGATTCACGTTTTTGAACTCAAAAGCCCCCAAAACGTGTATTTCCATCAAAATCTCGATATTGAATTTTTGCTTTTTCTCTATATCTCATACTTATAGTATGAGAAAGTAGTGGTGAAAATCAAAACAATCCCTCAACCCCTTTCATTGACATACCACTTCAAGTTTTAATGATTTTATATTTATTATCGTACATATAATGTGATGATGATGATCATCCCCATATTTAGTTGGTTTGACTCGAATAAAGAGATCTCCTCCCTCTCTGTTTTATTTCTTTTGTGACATTTCATAGGGGATGAGGGTTTTGGCTTGCACAAAAACCACCACAAACAAATGTTCGAAAGAAAAAAAAAAAAGAGAGAAAATAACCTAGATGGAAAAAAAAGGAAATGAAAAGCTTTTAGTGTGCGGAGCAATCTAAAAGTAAAAGAAAGTAAATTGAACATGAAAGCAAATTTCTTCAACGAAATTAAATTATTTATTTTTTTGGTTGATTTTATGTGAGTGATTTATTGGCAGAAGTATATTGTGACGTATGTAGAAGAATACAGACGACACAAAGAGAGGAATAAGTTTTGATTCTAGAGAAAGAAAAATCACCCGACTTATGAGTTGCTTGAGAAAATAATTAACAGTCCATACCGGTCAACACGATTTTTGGGGCTGGCTTCTGCATATGAAATTTTCGTTTCTCCTATGCCAAAAATAAAGGAGAAAATAATTTTTTTGATCAAAGTTTGCTTTTGTAGTAACTAGAGCAATTTTTCGAATTTTTCTTACCTCTATATAAGTTAATATATATAGAGAGAAAGTATTGGATTCATGTCAAAAATTCGATGTCGAGATTTTAAGGGGTTTGAGGTCTCCTGACTCCGAAAAAGTGGTTTTCGCATCATGGTCTGTCTGTGTGTGTGTGTGTCAACAAAATATCACAAGAAGGAAAATAGCTAAGAGATTGAAATTTTTTATTTAAGTTAGGCACCTCCCTGGCAAATGACAGGTGACTTTTGAACAAAATCCGTTAAAAAGTACTAGTACTTTACTGATGTATTTTTTCATTTTTTCGGTTTTCTCAAAATTCGCAATTTTGATTAAAATTCAAAAATCAATTATTTTTTAGATGCTCTTTAAAATGTATATTCTTATTTTTCTCTCAAAATTGTTTGAAGACCACTTTGTACTTCATAGAAAAGATAAGAGAAATGGTTAAAATATAAATATTTTCCATGTTTATAAATTTTACATCTTGAATTCTAATATATCGGCGGAAACTAAATGTATCTCGACACAAAAAAATCTGGTGTGACAAGCACACAACAAAACTTTCGAATACCGAAGATGTGCGACCAGTCACACCAGATTTTTGTAAATATATGCAAAATTTCAGCACAATCGAGATGAGCTGGATGCAAAAATTACTATATACAAATATTTTTTTATTTATTTATTTTTTTGGAAAAAATTTCCTGATAAAATGAATGATATTCACCTACAATAATAAGTGTATTAACTTCTGCCTTTCCATTGTTTAGATTCAGAAATCAATACAAGGATTTATACACAGAGTAGATATTCCATTTGTTGATATTTGTGAGCATAAAAAAATAAATTGTTGAACTAAGCTGACCGAACAACTTTTCCCATGAAATAATTGTAGTATATTGTATTTCATTAATAAAATCAGAACAAATAAACGCGTTGCTCTGTTAAATTTTCAAATTTAAAAAAGTTTTTAACAAATTTAGATACAAATATTCTATTTTCTCTCTGTGAGTCCCATTTGAACACAGAAATTTGTCCTAAAATAAGTGGTCCATTTTAATTTATCAGCGCTATTCGAGAATAAGGATCAATGTTAATAATTGAAGGACATTAAAATAAAAGTTTTACTAACCATTGCAGAAAAATCAAAACTATTATTTACATAGTCTAATTGCTTAAATTAATCGGAGAATTAAATGCAAGTAAGACAACTCAAGGTCTTTTGTTTCAATAATTTATACCTATCAAATGTTAAATAAATTATTGAAATAAAAAACCCTTGTGTTGTCTTACTTTAATTCTCCAATTAAATCATAATGTTTCAACTAGAGCCAACGGTTAGCAGTTTAAAATTACTTAAATTAATAATTTTTGACGGAATATTCTCATTTTTTCAAACAACAAAAAACAATATCAAAGAAGAATTCATCCCTTTTGTTTTATTTTTCTACTCTTATTAAATAAAAAAAAATATGTTGTGACTGGCGCAGAGCACACAACTTTCTCTTACTTTGTAAAAAATATTATTTGAAATGAAATTTATATAAAATTTTATTTTAACCAAGTATGGGCGAGGAATATAAATAAATATCTTATGACTTAGGATCTTGATAACTTACTATTATAATTATTTTTCTTATTAATCTAATTACGTAAGAATTGTTGCTATTAAAGAAATTGTAACTTCATAAATACCGATTATCAAATCATAATAAATCAAATATCTTCCCTCTTCAAGGACTGACAGATTCATTTTGTGGCCATTCGACATTTGTGAGATGTGAGCTTCTGGGAAGAAAGTGATTAATTTTGTGTAAATAACAACGGTTTGGTCATTAACCTCAAGCACCATTCTCATAAAAATAAATAACCTTCCTTTGAAAATTTTTTTGGGGACATTCACACCATTTGACACTCAGTTTTTTATATTTTGTGTCAACCAAATTTAGACGGAACTAAGTCTGTACAAATGAATTGGTTATTTTGAAAAGGAGTCATTTCCATTTTTTCAATTTGAGAAGTAAAATATTTTTCTTGGAATGTAGTATTTTTTGTGTTATAAGGCTTCAATCCTGATCCAAAATATTTTTTGGAAACTGATTTAGTGGAAATGTAGAGCTTAGCTTATCATTGGGTGAAATATAATAAATTTCGATCGAAAAAAAAAAAAAAAAAAATTAAATCATTTACCTCCGAAACTGCACATCTTCGGCCATTAATCTTTTATCATTAAATTTAAAAAATTCCAAGTTTTTGCCATATTTTGCACGATTTGATGTGATTATATAACTTTTATATATTTTTTTGAAATTTTTATTTTAGGTCTTTTTTATGTACCGTCCGTTTATTAAGCAAATTAAATTTAAATAAGTTAAATATTTATTGCATGGGACGGGATGCGAATCCGCGCCCCTTGGTACAAATGACCTAACCACTACACCAAGGCCTATTGAATTTAAAATATTTACCTAAATATGTCAATATAATATTCTTTGATTTGATACCAAAGGGCAAAGGTTCGCATCCTGTTCCAGGCGACAAAATCTATTTCATTTGAATTTGATAACATTCAATTGAATCAAATGAAATAGAGGAAGGGAGGGTAATATGGAATACCATAACTTTAAATGTATTAGTTGGAAGATGTTAGAAAAAATAAAGTCGAACTGAAACAAACTTTTGACTGTTTTAAACACGTTCTTTGTGGTTTTAAGTTTAAAAAAAAATTGTAGGTAGCGTTTTTTGAGTAAGCAAAAAAAGTCCGTTGGCGGGTAATATGGAATAGCTATTGAGGCGAATATGAAATACCTGTTGCTATTTAGGGTAATAGGGATTAGGTTTGCATTTTGAAATAAAATCCCAATTAATCTTCGTAAACAATGTATATAAATGGACCGTTTATTTTGAAAGTGGTGTAAGTCCATTTTTTTCAAAAAATGAGATATCACAAAATTTATGCTTAAATTATTGTAAATTTTTTTATGTATAAATAGCTAGTGGTAAATTTCTTAAAAAATTCCTATGCTTTGTACAATTGAAAATTTGTCAGTAAATAGATTTTTTAATAAACAGATATGCTAACCTTTCATTTCCCCAAAACAATAGAAAATGGACTTACACCACTTTCAAAATAAACGGTCCAAATAAAGAATTTTGTTGTACCTCAGATGCCAAAAAGACCTTAAAACGAATTAAAAAAAAAAAATATAATTCTTTCTACTGCTCCTTAACTTGCAGTTAGCCTTGTAGCTACACATTTTTTTTTAACATATATTCATCATCCACATATATTATACAAGTGGCAAAGCCCGCCGAAGGCGAGCTTTTTTACTTACCAGGGGGCTGCGCCTTGCTCAGCTTCGGCGAGCAAATGCATCAAATTTATTCTTGCTCACTGTTTGAAAATTTTAAATCTCCCTCACTGACTCCACTTCCTCTGTCTTTGGCCAATCAGAGAGAGTGGTAAACAGGCACATAAAACGGAAGTTAGTGGCTAGTGTTTTATATATAACAATTTTTTTTTGGAATATTATATTAGCTGATATATAGGTTTTTTTTTTTTAAATTCTATTATAATATCTGTTCTTACTATTTATTTAAATATTGAATATACCTTAGTATAGTAGCTGCGGTAATTTAAGGATCAGAAGAATAAAAGTTCTCTCAGAATTAAAAATTAATATTCTTTCTCCTACAAAAAAAAAGAGTTGAGGTACGATGATGATCGTCTTGTTTGCCTCCTCCCCCTCCCCCTGGACCCCCTCCTTTGATAGATAGGTGAGTGAGTACCTGTTATTTTCTAGTGATTGACCGACCTATCGAGGTGCTAATCGATTGTTCCAATTAAGCTTAAAGCTCGTGAAGGCAGCTGCCCAATCTGGTCAAGGTCGCTCTCTGGGTCGATAAACATGTAGCGTACCTCTACCACCTTCAGTCTCCAGAGGAGAGAGAGAGAGATAAACAAGCGCCGGCCACATCAGACCGGCTGTCTCACTTTTCATCTCTCTCCCTTGCTTCGCTTGGGTCTATCTCATTTATTTTATTCAAATCGACTAACTTGTTGTTGCCTTTGGGCTCTCTCTCTCTCCTTTAAGCTCTCTCCCCAGCACCGAACTGAATAAAATACTTATGCATATTGCACATAACGTTTGGGGTTTCGAATAAAATATATTTGTTATTTAGTGTTAATTTATTTGAAAGTGGTTCTTATTACTATTTTTTTTTCTCTAATAAGTTTTTTAATTTAAATCTGGTTTCAAAAACTAAATTAAGGGCTTCTAATAAAAAATGGTTTTGACATCTGGTAAGATCCTTACCTCGTAATCTCATGTTCAAGTCGGGAGAGTACTCTATATGTTTCGCGAATCTCCAGATTGAGCAATGATTTCTTAAAGTTTTTCAACAAATTGAAGGCTGTTTGTTTTCAAAAAACGAGATTCTTTATTTTATTGTGTTGTTCCTCGATCTAATGCATAATTCAATTGCATTATTCTGTGCCACCAGCCACACCAGTTTTTTTAAAAATAATTATTTTTACTTTTTTTAAATTAGGGCCACTATGAATTTAATTCTTTCGGATATCGGCAATATTTTAAATAAATTCATGTGGTTTCTTAAATATACTTATTGTGGTTTTTCCCCTATTTGTATGGGACATTCGCCGTGACATTCGGAGTTAAAAATTAAGCATGAAGTCAGTTGACTTACCTCAGATTATTTTACAGACCTCAAAAAATCAAAAAATATATTTTTTCTTCTTCTTCTTTTTCACTTATTTATATAGCTTGGCCATAATATGTTTGAGCAGCCAAAAAAATATATCGATCTATATAAAAATTTGTTATTTTCTCGCCTTTGGATTGCAAATCTTTCAAAGTGTTTCTTCTCCTGATCGAGTTTTTTTTTTTTTTTTTTTTTTTTACAAGTTTAGATTTATAAAATATGAAAATTTATCATCTATAACTTTTGAAATAAAAATTATAAATCAAATAATAAATATGAAAAAAATATTGTCTATAATTAATACATTATTTATTAAATCAAACATTATCGCTCAGGGGCCCACATCTTGTGGGTACGTGGATGGCGACCACGAGCTGCCCTAGCTGGGACTGGCAGTACTTCTTTTCTTTGCATGTCAGTCTCTTCCCTTCTTTATTTTCAACAGGCGTCAGACCGTGCGATGGTCCGGCCTGTTCTATCCCTTCCCAGTCGCAAAAACCCCATCCCCTCCGCCGACCCCGCACCGCAGGATTAAGGCAAAGAAAGAAGAATATTAAATCAAACATTAAAATAAATTTTCTTCAAGGATTCGTACGTGATATGTTTAATTTCTTTTTCGAAGGAGATAACTTCTGAATGTTGATAATGAAATTTGCAGGGGAAAATGAGCAATGCAGCTAGTTGTTATTTCAATTTATTATCAAAACCAGGGCCGACGTTTCAGTGACATATGAGACTACCTTAGGGCCAGATTAATGTCTGAAACGTCGGCCCTAGTTTTGATAATAAATTGAAATAAAAACTAGCTCCATTGCTCATTTTGTCTACCAAACTTAACTTTACGTTTAATATATTTATGGACAAATCTTTACTTCTATTCTTTCTTGCGCTCTTAAAATTTGAATGTCTGGATTATCTATATCGGTTATTGTTTATAATAAAAAAATAATCTCTCTGTATAACAAATAAATACCTTACTTACTTAAAAATTATATCTTTTACACTTTAGGGCTTTCTAAATAAGAAATCACATGAAGATTTATTATTTGGTCTGTCTGTGTGTCTGTATGTGTTCAATTTAAACCATGAAGGAATTGAGCTAGGAGGTTGAAATTTTATATTTAAGTTAGACACCCACCTAGGGCGTGTAAATAAGCTTTTAATCAAAATCGACCAAAAAGTACTAGTACTTTACTGATGTACTTTTTGAGTTTTTTCAATTTTCTCAAAATTCGCACTAACGATTTTGATTAAAATTCATAAATCAATTATTTTTTAGATGCTCTTTAAAAAGTATATTAGTAAAATTTTTCGTGGAAATTGTTTGAAGTACACTTTATTGATGTGGAGGGCAGCTATGGGGAGAATGTTACGATCGAGTGTTTCGCTTTACGAGTATGATTCTGGCACGAATTATACTCCCCAAGTTCCACTGTACAGGGAGGACAATATTAACTCCCACCCATGAGCTTTCTACTTGTGGTTATTTCATTGTTTTTAAAAAGAAAATGAAAATCTTTATTGGAAATTTTCTAGGTTTAAACCATGAAAGTTTCCATTCAAAAATATATAATATTTTTTTAAAAACAATGAAATAATCACAAGTAGAAAACCATGGGCGGGACTTAATATTGTCCCTCACTGTACCTCCTTCGAAAAAAAAGTTATTTCGTCTTGTTTTATAATTATTTACAAGGCATATGGGGCCTTTAATTCCAGTGATGATTTTGAAATTTTATTTCCAAAAAAAAAAAAAAAAAGAAGCATAGCGAAGAGGAAACAGACCACCTCTGCTCTGACATGACAGCTGGTAGAAGGTCTTTTCACAATAGAACTGACTATAAATAGCAAATAAAGTCATTAAGCGATTAGTTCAGGCAAGACCCTTGTCAAAAATCCTCTTCTGACCCATATTCTTTGGTGTCACCGGCTTTTCACTAAATATATCATCTGTTCACTTAGAACGTGTGCTAGAGAGAGTCTGTTGTAAGAAGATAAATGCACATGATTTCTAGTTATTTGAACTGAATGTTTGCAATGAGGAAAAGTCAGCCGGGTCAAAATATTGTAGAACAAAACAAGAAAAAAATTCTAAACATAAAAGAAATTTTTTTTTTTTTTGAACTCCTCTTTGGTTTGGCGAATACGAAGAATTTGCGACCTTTTCTACCCGATTGACTCTTTTTTTATTAAGAGCCAAAATTTTCATACTTTCGTGTTAAGATTTTGATCTAAGTGATGTACAGTATCAGTGCGTACTACAATATTATTTTTTAAATTAAATTCTGTTTTAAAAAATTTTAATGAAATTTGCAGTGTCAGAAAAAAGTTTAAGACCACACAAAAAAACATTATTTATTTAAAACAACATTTTTACTTTCTATATATGTAATATATAGAGAGAAGTATTGTCAAAAATTTGATGATTTGATGGAAATACATGTTTTGAGGTTCTCTGAGTCCAAACCACAAATTGGTCGGTGTGGATAATTTTAAGCATGAAGGAAATGATCATCGAGGTTGAAATTTTTTATTCAAGTTAGGCACCTTCTTGAGGCTTACGCCTCAGAATCGGCCAAAAAGTACTGGGACTTTTTTCAGTTTTTTCGATTTTCTCAAAATTCGCTCTGACGATTTGGATTAAAATTCATAAATTAATTATTTTAATGCTCTTTAAAATGTATATTCTCATTTTTCTTTTTTGAAGCACATTTTACTCTTGTATCCCATAGCAAAAAATCTGGTGTGACTGTCGCACCTCAAAACGTCATATCAATCAAAATCTCGACATCGAATTTTTGACATGAATCCAATACTTTCTTTCTCTATATATTACATATATACATAGGTAAGAGAAAGTAAAATGTAGGAGAAATGATTGCCATGGTAACGCAATTTAAATGTTTTCCCATTTTGATTAAAATTCATAAGTCAACTATTTTTTTGCCGCCGAGTTTTGCGTAGTAGGTAGCGTGCCTACCTCCTATACCAAACGTCGCGGGTTCGGACCCAGGCAGTCCGATGATTTTATTTAAGCCATTTGGATACCAGATGGCTTAAATAGAAATGCCTGACCCCACAATAGATATATTCATCTACAACGGTTATCATCTAAAGTCTTAAATGGCCTAAGTTGCCGAAAAGACTGTATGAATGTGTGTCTGAGTGTGAGTGTAAATGAGAAAAAAGTGTGAATGTTTAAAAAAAAAAAAAACATTTTTTTTAGGTGATCTTTAAAAAGTATATCAGTAAAATTTTTCGTGAAAATTGTTTGAATGATGTAATATCTCCAATTCTTTTTTCCTCCTTCTTCCTTTTTTTTTTAATTTATTAAAATTTTTAATAAATTAAGTTTCTCCCCTAAATTACATAGACTTGTGTAGAAAAAATATAGAGGGAAAAAAAGAACTTCGCCGTCTACCCTTGGGCCGGCTCTGTTAATGACTTCCGAGAGTCAATTTAATACTCGTGTTCTTTGAGGCCACCCATCCCAGATTCAATATTGCTTGGTATTGGTTAATTACATAGTTGCTCAGGGGCCCACTTCTTGTGGGTACGTGGATGGCGACCACGAGCTACCCGAGCTGGGACTAACAGTCCTTCTGTTCTTTACATGTCTGTCCCTTCCTTCTATACTAGGCTTTTGGCAATGAGAAAATAACTCTTTAGAGTGTTTTCTCCGAATATTTCGAAGGCATTTAATAGCACTTCTTCATCAGCGGCTAACTCTAATGCCACATACAAGTTGAAATTTCGGAGCGAAACGTCTGAGAGGCAGATGATAACCAGCCCTCGCAAGCAATAAGGCGTCAATGAAATTTCAACTTGTATGTGGCATTAGAGTGAGCCGCTGATGAAGAAGTGCTATTAAATGCCTTCGAAATATTCGGAGAAAACACTCTAAAAAGTTATTTTCTCATTGCCAAAAGCCTAGCCTGCACCTATTAATTAATTATCATTATATTAATGACAAAAGGTGGCAGCCAGGACGAACCTGTCTCTAGAAAAAAAATTTGCTTCCTCGGATCACAAAATTCCACACCTTAAACATTGCGCCTCCACATTGACATTTTATTTCTTGATAATTTTCTATCTTTCACCAATAAAACTCCTAATTCACGTTTCGGTCGATTTTATTGGGCCATCATCAGGTGTTAAGGAGTTGTCATATGTGAATCAGATATGTGTTTCAGATTATTAATTAGCAAAAATTGTATTTTTTAAATTTCATCTTTATTTGCATATGGTGAAATACATAATATACTCTTTAATCCCTCATTATGGTCCAATAAAATTAGACCGAAACGTCGTGCCTGTCAATAATCTCATCTTTAGATTTTTCTTTTCTTTCTCGCATCACAAAATTTCACTCCTTAAACGTTGCGCCCCCACATTGACATTTTATTTCTTGATAATTTTCTATCTTTTAATATTCGACACAGCTTTAGTTATACCCTGTAATAATAGGCTATATAAAAAAAAGTACAATTCTTTTTAACCCATCTCTAATCAAATGCTATTTACTCTTGATTATGGGCTTTTTTACTTTCTCTTAACTATATATGTGATATATAGATGTATAGATAGAATAGATATGTATAGGGCCTATGTATTATTTGGATGCCGAGATTTTCATGGATTTCAGTTTTTTTTTTCTTTCTTCTTACGATTTTAACTATTTTGATTAAAATTCATTAATCAACTATTTTTTATATGCCCTTTAAAAATTATGTCAGTAAAATTTTTCCAAGTACAATTTACTGATGTAGTCTTTCAGATTTTTCAAATTCATTTTCCGATTCTTCCTTCCATAGAGCTAATGTTAAATCCCTATGGGGATTTGCATGTTAACTTCGATTCAAAAGTGGGTCCCCTTTGGATCTTTTTACACATTTAAAAAAATTTTTTCCAATTTTATGAAATTTTGTATTTATTCTCTCTCTATTGGGTGTAAAATATCCAAATATGAGATTAAAATATTGAAAAATAACTATGGTTTAGCAGTCAACGTTTAAAACACAGAGTCTATGGAAATTTTGAATCAATTGACTTTTTTACTTTTTATTTGGAAAAGTTTGAAACTAAGGTGCTATGGGAAACTAAATATATCTCGACACAAAAATGTTGGTGTGGCTAGCACAGTACATAACTTTCACTTACCGAAGGTAAGAGAAAGTTGTTCGCTGTGCGTTAATTCACACCAGATTTTTGAATTCTGATAGACTGATTTTATTACTTTCTCTTACCCTATATATAAAATATATATAGAGAGAAAGTATTGCGATTTTTTTAGTATAGTATAATGCCGGGCTTTAAATGAAACTTACTTATTTTTTTATTTCTTTCACAAAATTATAAAATAAAAAATTTTCGATCTTCATACAAATTAAATATTGATTTTGTTAAATGAAGAACCGTAGAACCTCCAGAACGAATATAATTTTTTTAATTAACTAATATAAAATTAAATATTTTGTTACGTTCATTGTTCGTTTAATTTTACACTTGTTAGATAAAACCTTGGCTTATAAATAAATAGAAGGAGAAGAAGGAGGTCGTTAGCCCTAATGATTCATAGCATCATCATCATCATCATACTTTTTCTTGTTTCTTTGCTAAATAAAGAAGATAACCGCTTTGGATGTGCAAATCACTTAGCTCCTTTGTAAGGGAGAAAAGATGATGATGCAATCTATCGATGTTTATCTTGCACCCGCCCCCCTCCGAACGTTTGTATTCCTTCATATCATTGTCCTGACGATGTCATATTTATTTATTTAATAACTATTAATTAATTCTCTATAGTGAATAGTGAATATTTTTTTTTGTAGTACTGAAGAAGATTGAAATGTCGTTTAAATATAATGATGACTGATTTCTCGTCTTGGGGTGGGGATGAAATTATTTCCCACTTTCAAATTCCAAAACATAATCCTTTCGTAGATAAAAAATTGTATTTTATTTATTATAAAAAATAAATATAAATAAAATAAAATTTATTCTTCCATCCTCAGTCCTTATAGGCTTATATTTATTTTAGGTGCAAAATTTTGTCTGAAAAACTTTAAACTTGTCTTTGCCATTATAGCCGAATCAGGACCGTAGACAGGGTAGAATAACCCCCTCCCCAAAATCCCGAAAAATTATAAATATAGAGTGAAGATGTTAAAATTACTGTTAGAAATTATCAAAAAATATTTTATAATGAGATTTTATTCATTTAGGATGGAGGGGATTACCTCTAGGATTATCCAAATCACCCCCCCCCCCCCCCCCCCGAAAAATTTTTCTCTGACTACGATCCGGTTTTCAATTAAACTTTGTAAATTTTTTTTTCTATATATTCTGAGCTATTCTCAAAGTATACATTTCTTCATGTGATCTTAACTTTTTGAACCTAATGCAGTTTCCAAAAATAATAATAAAATAGTTTATATTTAGTTCTTCCTAGGGAAGCCTATGGAAGAAGTATAAAGGCTCAAAGAAAATAAACCGAGATTTCGTGCTCAAATGTGATGACACCTGAATGAAATTTTTTTTATTTGTGGATTGAACAACAACTTCTATCAATTTCATTTGATATTTTCATAGACATTCTTTAATTAGAAACAATATATTCAGAGCTGTAAGCCAAGGGGTCCGAAATTCTAAATAAAAATAAATATCAGTAGACATAAAGATAGAGGCCCTCGGAGCTTGGTGTAGAGGTTAGCGTGCTAACCTCATATACCAAACGTCGCGGGTTCGGACCCCAGGCAGTCCGATGATTTTATTTAAGCCAATTGGATACCAAATGGCTTAAATAAGAATGCCTGGACCCTAAATAATATATATTCATAACGGTTATCGTAAATGTCTTATATGGCCTGAGTTGCCGAAAAGACAGTGTGAATGTGTGTGTGAGTGTGAGTGTGAATGTAAAAAAAAATAAATAAAGATAGAGAAACAATTTTAAAATTTTTAAAAACTTTTGGTTTCGGCCAAAAAAAATTTCTGCAGACGTCACAATTCTAAGAGTTTACTCCAACTGTAAAATGGCTGAAACGTAATTTTTCTAAATTTTTCTAATTATTTCAAACCCAAAATTACCCCCATTTTTAACAAAAATTTTTTTTTATTTATTTAAATAACAAACCCCACCGTCTCTTTCGGGGGATTTTTTTGTGAAAAAAATTATAGAGCCCAAGGGGTAATTTTGGGGGAAGGGGAGCTCCCCCCCCCCCCCCCCCAATTTTTTTATATTTTATTTTTATAAAAAAAAAATTTCAAAAAATTTTTTTGGGAAAAAAAAACACAAAAAAATAATTTAATATATTTTTTTTTGAAAAATAAAACCCCCCTTTTTAAAAAAAATTTTTAAAAAAAACCCCCCCCCCCCCCCCCAAAAAAAGTTTAAATGCCGTCGCCTCTGATACCAGTAGCTATATTTTATTCATATCAAAAACTAAACTCTTTATTGTGGAATATCTTTTTTAATAATTTATATTGTGATTAGTAAGAATTAAATTAAATAACTTTTGGCCAAATTTAAGATACCTTTTTGTAAGTAATTTTATGTGCCCCCCCCCCCCCTCCCAAGAAAAGTTGATATCAGTAGCTATATTTCTAGAGAAATATTGTGTACAAATTTTTAATTTGTGTTAAAAATTATAAATATTTTATATTCTCTAAAATGTATTCATAAGGGGATGCAATCCTCTGTTCTCCGAAAAAAAATTTCGGCCCTGTTTAATGTATATTGTTTTTTTTTATTTCACACTTTCTAATCTTGAATTTCCTTTTTTTTCTGTTCCATGCAAAGTCAGAAGACGAGTTACGCGAGTCCTTGGCAGTGGACGACTACTGTGACTGTGAATGGCGAATAAACAAAAACAACTAATTCATCATATCGGCTGCTGGCCATTCATCATTATCCTCTCCCCCTCTCCTTTTAAATGAATCTCCAATGCACCATTTTTCCTTTCATATTTTAATTATTTTACTCCTGCGTGCCATTTTGTTATTAACAAAACAAATTGCCTATATGGAGGGTAGTTGGTTGCCTTTCCATTGTCATCGTACAATAATTTAAACATATCTTAAAAAAAAAAAAAAAATATTAGTAAAAACATTCCAAATAAATATATATATATTTAAAGAAAAAAAAGAGACTGCTTGGTCTAGTAAAGATATTTTTGTCTATTTATATATATACATATATATATAAATATAATTTTGTCGTATATAAAAGTCTTAGATTTGTATATAATATAATACTTTGATGTTCCTTTTTTTATTTAAGTATGTTGATGTTTAATTATTCTGCTGTTGTTTATTTCATCATGTTTATATGCAAAAGTATTATTATTATAAACACGGGGACATATATATACGTACACATTTAGAGTGTGTGTAAATATAAAAATTTCAAAAGAAAGAAAAAAAATAATGATTATATTAATGAAAAAAAAAAAAAAAAAAAATATAAATATATAAATATATCATTTGTTTTTTGTTAGCCCGTTATTATAAAATTTACAAATGTTTATTATTTAAAAAAAAAAATATGTGAGAGCACAATAAGTAATTTTAAGGTATTTTGTTGTCGGATGATGAAAAAAAAATATTCTTCGATTTCGAAGGTGAATGATAAAAAAAATTTTTTTGACTTTTGTTTAAAGTCTTGATTAAAAAAAAAAAAAAAATTTAAGCGCTGTGACAAAAAAAAAAAAAAAGTATTCATGTAAAAAATGTAAAATTAGTAATTTTAATGTCTTTTAAGTTGGCACAAATTGTTGGATCTTCAAATGAGAAAAAAAAATGGATGAAGGTGTTAAATTAGCAACAGAATAAAATCAAAGATTAAAATTTGAACAATGTGAGGTGTTTTTTTACATATTATAGCAAAAAATAAAAGAAATATATTTAAAATATTTTATTAACCCTCATTCGATTATTGGATCTTTAATTAATCTCACAAAAATTTGTGTAGGAATTGCCAAACTTTCCATTATCGAATAAATACAATCAAAATGAATTTATCAACAAATTATACTTTTTCTAACAATTAGCCAACTTTACAAATGATTCTTATTATTAAGAAAATATTTTTGAAATCGTTTCTCAAAAAATTTTGTCTGCTCCTCCAGAGATGGAATAGCTAAGATGAATAAAATAAAGATTTTTTTTTTCAGTTTTTTTTTAACATTTGGTGAAATTCTGATATTGGTTTAAATTTACACCTTTATTCAATTTTTTTTTATTTTCAAAATACGCGCCATTTAATATCTAATATTTTCAAACACTAATAAATAAATAATCTGAGATGGAGAACGAAAAATTCAATTTAATCTGTGCCATCCAGTGCCATTCATGAATGAACGAACGATTAATGGCTCGCTATGTAATGTAATATTTAATTTCTAGATAGATAATATAAAACACGTATACTAATCGTATCATAAAAAATGTAGACAATGTTCATATCCAAATCCCATGCTTTTCTTAACTTCCATAATTATAAGCTTGATACCCGTTCACTAATACTATATATTCGTTATAATTTCGTTTCCTTGGATAGCGAATAGAAGAAGAAGGTCACCCACCCGAATCCGGATCTCCCCGGTTATCGATCCCTAGATTTTTTTTTTCCGGCCTGATGTGGCGCGCAATTCCCCTCTCTCTTTGAGTCGATACGGCGCCAAGGCGCACATTCAAGTGGAGGGATCAGAAGGGCCTGGTCGGCCCTTCGCCCTTCAGCAATAACAACCTATCTCCTTTAAAGTGGTGGCGGAACAAACACATGGCACGACAACCAGATTGATTTTTTCCCAATGTTAAATGTGATTCGTTAAAAAATTAATTTTTAATCAATAGAATAGTTTTTAATGACGTTATACTTTGTGAATTAATTCTGTTTACTTTATTTTCATCGTTGTTTCTATTTTTATTTCAAAAATCCAAATATGTTATGTATAAAAACAGAAGAAAAATGGAGATAGACTGAGTCCATTAAAAGAAATGTATAAAATGTATATAACTCATTCTTCATTATTTCCGCGCCACTATTTCTATCTAAAAATATTTATTTATTAATAGTATCATCAAGTCTTTTTTTCGCTCATTGGTATAAAAAAAAAGAATTCGGTACTCATTTAAATATTAGGAGTATTTTTACGATACGAGCTTGTAAATATATTTTTTACTAATAATGAAATATTTTTTCATAACGAAAAACTCTTGATGAAAACTTGATGTATACTAACCGAAAAAAATTGGGTCTTCGTCGTTTATTTTTGTGCCCCTGTTTTTGAATGCAGTGGCATATTAGAAATTTTACAAAAATCGACGACGGAATTTTTTATTATTATTTTTTTTTTCAATTAAGCGAGCTAGAGTACGTTCATTATCTCATAGTGATCTCTCTCTTTGACTCTTCAAGTCACTCAATATTACCAACTTGACTGTTTGTAAATATATAAATAAATAGAACTTTTAAAAATAAGTACCAAAGAGGAATAAATAAATTAACAAACATAATACGACCAAGTGACGTATGAATGACGGATTTTGTGATTTAAATAATAAATAAATATAATGTTGAATTCAAATTTTGTAAATACAATATATCAACAAAATGATCCTCAGTGAGGTAAAATTTTGATTGTTATATTTCAAATTATTATTGTATTATAAATAATGAATAAAACTGGAAAAAAGAACCAAATCTGTGATCATCACATATTTAACATTATTCCAGGTAAAAAAAAAGAAAGAAATGATCACATAATTTTAATCCAATTGTCTGGATAATAATTTTCAAATTGTAGACCTCATATGTATTGTATATGTATATAAATAATGTAATATATATGATAAATATGCATATATAAATAAAATAATATGTAAATATTAGCTACAGTCAAAAAAGTGAATCGTGTTGGTTTTTTATTTATCATTATTATAATTAGTTAAAATGAAAATCAAAGTGTTTTATTTTTTTTACCTTTTCTATATTCCTTAATCTGATTTTAGATTTATTTAGGATTATTTTTTTAAATATAAGGCCGGAAATTAGAAGAGATTAAAAAAAAAAAAAATTATTCTAAAATATAAAATACCTTCGGAGCAAAATTCTTTAATTTTGTGATCCGATCCGCAGATTCGGGAGTACGGAAAATCCATGAGGGGAACAAGGAGGGGCAGCTGCTCCTTACAAACTTGAAAAATAAAGATAAAAAAAAAAATATAAATAACAAAACTGAAAATTCAAGCCATCTGTAAGAAGATAAAAACTACAGGGGAGTTCGCCATCCCCTATCTTTGTGGCATCTATTAAAATAATAAAATGGATAAAGTTGGGCCCCTTCCGTTTTGAACTGGCTACGTCCATGGGACAATTCGATAAATTCAGAAGATCCAATCCGATTCAGAAAAAGGCATTTGGATGAAAGATATATAAAAATAAGTATTATTCTTAAACAATCAAAAGGATATATTTACTAAAAAGTAAAAATATATAAAGGATTGGCAATCGGATACTAGATCCATAGAGCAAAAATGATTTCCAAATCCTTAAATCCAAGCCCCCTTTCGGTTTGGATCCTCACCAAAAGAAGATCTAGATCCGAAAATCCTGGATCAAATCAAATCTTCAGAGTTAAATCCAAAAGGATCGCGATTCTGGTCATACCCTAACTACTATTGTCGCGACAGAACAAGGGGAAAACAGAAATTTGGAAATTCCATTAATTTTTATTTATTATAATTTAAATTGAAGTTCGAAGTTTAATATTTGTCACAGTCAGGCTGTTTTAGGATTCCCATTGAAAATGTGAATTTTGTAGTTGGTGGAAAATATATTTGAGTTACTTTAGTGAATCCATTTTTTTTTCTCTGTCGAAGAAAAATTTTAGGTCGATTTTGAGATAACGAAAGACGAATATATGAGTTAGAAAAATCGCAGCACAATGAAACAAAAGAAAAAATTGTAATAACCCTTAAAGTGGGTTAATTCTATGCATATGTCGCGACCTAAATATACTTTTTGATTTTAGATTATTTTAAATAGAAGAATAATCAATTTAGAAGAATTGTGTTGATTTTATTCCGGGGATTTAAAATTAATGTTATTATTGAAATTTTTTTCGGCATCGGAAGCCATTCTTTGACTCGATTCAATCAATTGGTAGTCAATTAATGAAATTTTTAATAATTTTTTTAACAAATTTTTGAAAATTGTATTTGAAGAATTGGCTGTAGATAGTGCAACTGAAAGGCAGCTGCAGCCAAAAAAATAAAAGCCTCTGGATGCTCACAGAATACCGAGACATTTCGGGACAAATTTATTGACTCCCCTAAGAGGTGAAAATAAGGTTTTGAACAAAATCGGCCCAAAAGTACTAATACTTTACTAATGCACTATTTCAGTTTTTTTCTTTAAATTCGCTGCAACGATTTTGATTAAAATTCATTGCTCTTTAAAAAGTATATCTGAAATTTTTTGTGAAAATTGTTTGAAGTACACTTTACTGATGTGGAAGCATTCAGAGATCAGCGCCATCTACGAATTGCGTGGTCAAGTTTGAAACTAAGGTGCTATGGGAAACTAAATATATCTCAACACAAAAAATCTGGTGTGACAGCACGGTGCATACCCTTCGGTAAGAGAAAGTTGTGTGCTGTTCGCCAGTCACACCAGATTTTTTAATTTTTTTTTTTTTTACTCGAAACGTCTCAGTATTCTGCGAGCATCCAGAGGCTTTTATTTTTTGGCCTCCAGTATTTGAAAAGCTTTTTGCACATTACTGATAATTATTGATTATTCTATTAAAGTACTTTTCTTTTTTTAGTTCACCTTATCAATCAAGAGTTTTCTTTCACACACTCGTCATTTACATAAAAGAAGCCAACATTTTTCATATTATAATTAGTAGAATTTAAAACATCATTAAAGAAATAAAATATCCACTTGACTTAATTTAAATATGTATGAAAGAAGAAGAAGAGTGACTTGTAAATTACATATAAGGCAGAGTATAGTATATCTCTGATCAGAAGAGAGTTCTCTCTCTCTCATAATTGGCCAGCTGGCAAGAAAAGAGCTTTCAGTTTCAGAGAGAGGAGATGCCACTGTCCAGATAACATCTTAGAATACCTGGAGAGGCTCCAGGCCACCGACACCGAGCCTCTTTCTCGAGGCCTCCGCGAATCGGAATGCAACGCGGCTCCTTATCTTCTTTAATATAAATAAAAATATAGAAGAAAAGAAAAACGCTATCTGTAAGCTCTATCTCTAAAAAATACGATATAAAAAACAAATATTTTATTCAAAAGTAGTTATCAAGCTGCCACATAGTGTCTGGAATCATATTTATTTAAAACAGTGGTTCCCAACTGGTGGTCCGCGAGTTATTTTTATTAAATTTAATATTATTTAAAAAAATTAATTTCGTCGACACTCCTTTATAGTGTAGACAAGAAGGAATCGTGCTCCTACAGATATTTGTAATAGTGGATTTTTTAAAAATACTTTCCGAATATTTTAAGAATATTTTTAAGTGGTTCGTGGCTTAAATTAAGTTAGGAACCTCTAATTTAGAGGCTTATTAAATTTAAAATACTTTCTCTCTATATATATTTCATATATAGGGTAAGAGAAAGTAAAAAGAGGAGCTAAAGCAGTTAAAGCTTATATTCCTGAGTTGAAGACAACTCGAGTTCAAATCCACCTCAAGGGAAAAAATTATCGAATTCTATTTGAGATGCCTTCACCTGAGGAAGGAAACGGGAACGCACCTCAGTATTATTCCCATGAAAGTTACTTCTCAGAGTATCAACAACGTGTCAGATCTGACTGAAGAGAAATTTAAAAAAAAGCCTGAAGTTCTGGAAACAGAAGAGCAACAGCCATCAAGATCGTTGCAATGAAGCAATATAAAACACCTCCTGAGGAAGGAAACGGAAACGCCCCTCAGTCAGTATTATTCTCATGAAAGTTACTCCTAAGAGTATCTGACTGGAGAGAAATTTAAAAAAAGCCTGAAGGTCTGGAAACAGAAGAGCAACAGCCATCAAGATTGCTGCAATGAAGCAATGTAAAACACGGTGGAATCTCGGGTAGATGGCCTCGAGTAACAAGCGTGTGGAGCATCCCGGAGGGACTCTGCCTATTCCTTTAGAGAGGGTCTCAGCAATTCCCTCTGAGGGTCGGATTGGTTATCTGTCAATTAACGCCATCTCTTAACAAGAATTTTGTTTTAACATTTATTATTGAAAGAATTGATTAGAGATGTCCCTGACCTAACCCAGGAAATGGCACTTGATGCGAAGAAGTAATTATTATGAACCTTGGGCGTACAAAGGACAATTCAGAGACAGAGAGCGCGGATCAAATGCATTTGTTTGAAGGTCATGTGCACAGTACACACATGTAAGTTATACTCCTGTTTAATTTAATATATCTAAAGGGTCTGTCTCTTGCAGTCGTCGTCGGGGAGGGAGGTGGGGACAAGGTTGCTTGCTTCTTGTCCCTCTGAGGTGGTTACCTTGGTTACCAGACGCCGCCGCCGGTTTTCGTTTTTGTTGCCTAAGTGTACAGTCCCTTCAAAAGGCATGGACCCCTTGCTTCTTTAGTTATTTATCCAAGAAAGAGAAAGAGAAAGAAATAAAATATCGTTATCTTTCTTTACCAACTCGATGCAACCTAAAATAGGGTGATTGAAAACAAAACTGAGCAAGATGGAACGGGGAACCCCCCCCGCTGTGAAGAGAACCCGCACTGACACAGGAATAGATTAAGTCAAATGAATGAACCGGGTTGACTCACTCGAAGGGTGTGAGATTTTAAACGAGGATGAATGAAATCAAACTATGACGTTAATTTTCACCAGGAACAGAGGTGAATAATGATGGTGATGGTTCAGGTCTTCTATAATTAGAAAATAAAAAAGAGAAATAAATCATTTTTCTAATTAATATGTTAAGTTTATATTTTTAAGAAAGCGACAAAATCAATATTGATAACTTCAAAAGTCATGAGGTTTGGAAGATGCTCTATAAGAAAAAAATTTCATGGCTCTAGCTTTTGTAGTTTCAGAGATTTTTTGGTTAGTGGACAGAGGATTGAAATTATTTATAAATATTATTATATATGGTTGGCATAATTTATTGAGACCTGATTAGGACAGACGACTCCCGGGGATTTGAGGGATATGGAAAAATATTTGAAAATTAGGCACTTGAAATCTGCGTTTTTAGCTATCCTGAGACATGAAAAATATTATCAAATAAGCTTTTTAAATTAAAAAATGAGTATTATGGTGTTAAAAAATAACAAATGTGACCAATCTAAAGTGCGTCGCTGAGTAAAATTACCCCACATGGCATATTAGTAAAATCCAGACGTTTCTCAGATCCGGACGCCAAACCGAACACGTATTCCAAATCTAGACTGTCCGGACAAAATCCGGACGTCTGGTAATTGATATCATGGTAGAGCCATTTAAATATTTCGAGTATCAGAGCTCCGCCCCTCCCCTTTTTGGACAGGAAAAAATTATGATTTTAATCATACTAGTAAAAATGTTATATTAATACTGATTTGAATATGGAACTAAATTATTATATAATTCTGGGTACTCATTGCCCACTGAAACATTGACTTGACGTGGCATTAATAAATTAAATACTCAACTGCTCTTTTCTTCAATCTCATTTTTATAAATTTATAAACCGATAAAAGAAATTTTTTCTACTTCCAGGACTAATTAAATTAGAAACTGAAGAATTCATTAACTAAATAAAAACTGCCAATAATAAAAAAATATTTGTTCTTTTTTTTTATTAAATCTTGATGAGCGTTGAAGCTGAAATTAAAAAAAGATGTGATGTTCTTTTGTTAAAGTAAATCAAGCGCGAAGATGAAACTGAGTGGTGGGGGAGGGGGCAGGAGGCGTAAATCATACCGAAGAAGGTAAGCAAGGGTTGGGTCACCTGTCAGAGCCCAAGGCAACGGACCTTATGGGTACTCAAGGTATGTAATAAATAAACATACGCATAGGCCAAGGAAGAAGAGAGAGAGAAAGAGGAGGAGTTACCGAAGTCGCCCTCCAAGAGTCCCTTGGATCCTCTGCCTGCCCTTAATCGGATTCTCAGAAAAAAATCTTATTTCTTTTTTATGTTTAAATATTTAAGCGGGTAGAAAATTCTTAAGTTTTGGAATTTTCGCACTCAATGCTCGCGGATAATGCTGAGGATGGAAGTTCCCCGCGGTGCGGGGTCGGCGGAAATATTATATTTGATATAATTTTGTATATTCGCTCAGGGGCCCACATCTTGTGGGCACGTGGATGGCGACCACGAGCTGCCCGAGCTGGGACAGGCAGTCTGTCTGTTCTTTGTCTGTCTCTTCCTTCCTCTTTTCAACAGGCGTCAGACCGTGCGACGGGCCGGCCTGTCCTATTTCTTCCGGTAAAATTATGAAAATATTAGTGAGATTCCATTATAGATCTATATAAATAATCTCACAGTAAAGGAAGGGATAAAAAGAGCTGCCTTTGTTGCTAAGCGGAGCTGATGCAACGTTTCGTAAACCAAACTTACCCTATCGTATCTAAAAAAGTTTCACTTCAAAAAATCGATTATTAGATACGCCGTTTTTTTTTTCAAGAATCATATTTCACTAGATACTTGTACTGGTTATCTAAAAACACGATAACACGTTAAGAGATATAAAGCAGATAAGCTGTTTTATAGAGGATCAAAGAAAGGGAACAGCTCGCTGATTGAAAATAATAATTCTATTGTTCGAATTTAAAAAACCGCAGAGTTAAGTGAAGCGGGAGAGGAAACAAAATAGCCAAGCAAATTTTTTCATGCAAGACGAGTTTTTTTTTTTATTTTTAGTGGGCAATGCATCGCAACGGTCAAGGGGGGTGCAAAATCTGAAGGGGCTTTGAATGGACAACAAACGACTTGAGGAACAAGTTCAACATGCCCTCTTTGCGTCTCTACTCCCCCTTCTCTTCCTAAATCTTGAAAAAAAAAAAAAAAAACTGCCGAATGTCGACATGGACCGTCTTCAATTAATTTGTAAAAGAGAAAACTGCTGAATGGTCAAGAGGCTCAAAGTAAATCGATATGATTTTTTGTTTCATTGGGTATCATAGTATTGACACTAAAAAATGATGACTTTTAGAAATAAATTTAAATAAAACAAAATTCTGGTGCATCGAACGTTCTTAGTTATTTTGAAATTGATTATGATGATTATGAATCAATAGCTCCTATTAGAAAAAAAAAATAGGAAAGAATTTACAGTAGTAACTGTGAATTTTCTTGACATAAAACATTTTAATAAGTTTTTTTTTTTTTTTTTAAACACTCACACTTTTTTCTCATTTACACTCACATTCATACACAGTCTTTTCGGCAACTTAGGCCATTTAAGACTTTTAAACGATACTCGTATTTATATAATATATTTATTTGGGGTCCAGGCTTTCTTATTTAAGCCATTTGGTATCCAAGTGGCTTAAATAAAATTATCGGACTGCCTGGGGTCCGAACCCGCGACGTTTGGTATACGAGCACGCTAACCTCTACGCCAAGCCCCGAGGGCTTAATAATAGTTATTTCTCCATATTTAAGAAAAACAAGTGCCTGCTTGGACTGGAGGATTTGTTTGCATTCATAGAATATAAAAATGCAAAGAATACATAAATATTTCTCTATACATTTCCTATGGGAGAAATCGTAACTTTAAGAATTAATTACTTAAAAATTGGAAGTGCTAGGGAACAAAACGTATTTTTCCCTGGACCAGTTTTTTATGCTGAATATATGTAATTATTATTTTCCTACGACTTTAGTTCAGGCCGTACTTAACTTTAAATTCTGCGTGGAATAATATCTATTTGCTGTTTGAAATAATAAATATTAGGCTACTGTAATAATTAGACCTATTAAATTATTACAGTAATATTTATTATAATATTTATATTCCAAACAGCTGAAAAAGATACGGTACCAATTTGTACTCTGTATGCATAACTAGAACATACATTTCTTATGGTTTAAGAATAAGTCAAAGCATTCTTAAACCATTATTTTACATCGTATTGGTGAATTTTCAATACATTTCTTATTTATTAATTGCACCTTTAAGAGCCGGTTGGTTCACATCTGATTTACTAGCTATCCCATGGATGAACTAGTTGACTCTGACTTTCGAGTCTTTCACATCTAGTTAAGCCTATCATATGATTAAATAAGAGCCTAGATCGGAGTTTTATTTTTATTTCATTTAAGGTCTTTTTCAAAATCGAAGGCCATTTAGACCTCTAGCTCTGAGCCACAGGCCAAGGGTCCAGATCGTAGTTAACTAGCTAGAACATAAGGTTCGGTATAAGGTTCACCCCTTATGTGAAACATAAGCTGTGTTTATTTTTTTTTTTGGAAAATTTGTTAATTAGCTTTATTTATTTTAATTCTTTATATTTATTTTAATTAATTTTATTTTTTAATAATTTTTATAAATGATGATGCCTTTATTAAGTTTCTTTGAAAGACATTTCTCTCAATTAGCAATCATTTTTTCATTTATCTATTTAATCATTGATGATTCTTAGGTCATTATTATTTGCCAGTTCATTACATTGCATTGTATTTATTATTATTATTTTATTATTATTATTTTTTTTAATTAGAATTCTTTAAATTAATTAATAAATATGTTCACAAATGTTGACAAATGGAATAATCCGTTTGCTAAATTTAAATATTTTGTTTATTTTATTTGATAAGATTAACACCAAGCGAGTGACACAAAAGATTGTTTACACGGACGGATGATAGGAAGAAAATGGCAACAAAAGAGAGAGAGAGAAGTGAATTGTGAACCCGGACACGAAGCCAACTGGATCCTGTCTTCTGTCTCCGGTCGACCATCAAAACAGATAAATAAACATCCGAGACATGGGAAGTTGGTTGATGTACGTAAATGACAAAATATTTATTCCGGCCATAAGCTAATGTTTTTGTTCCTAGGGCATCAAGACCCTTTGCTATCAAAAACAGTGAGATAAGAGCTTTTGGCTTGGCATCTTCGTTTTGTCTATCCCCTTCACTAAGATGGGTTGTTTTTTTTAAACTAGTTAAAGATCTAAATAAAGTTCAGGATCATGTCTTCTTTAGGTAACTCTAAATCCAATAAACAAATGAAGATGATCAAAATCAGAACAGAAAAGTGCTGTGCGCGAACAAACAATTAGAAGAAAAAATGAATTCTTGCATTTTTCATTGATATAGTTAGCGGTCGGGCTTGGCGTAGTTGGTAGCGCGCCTGCTCTGTATACTAAGAGTCGAGGGTTCGGACCCCAGGCAGTCCGATGATTTTATTTAAGCCATTTGGATACCAAATAGCTTAAATAAGAATGCCTGGACCCCCAATAGATATATTTTTTAGCTTTTTGATTAAAATCATTACAAAACCCATAAATAAGAAAAATTTACGCAATCAGTTCAGTTAATTAATGATCTAATTTATTTAGTGGGTCAGATTCAGAATTAAATTAGATTTTTGGACGCTTATTGGGTACTCAATGGCACTATTATTTCGTTAGTGACGTGGCATTTTCTCCCTCAATTGAGATTGTTTGGAAAGCTGGATGGGCCATCAGAAAGAGCACACTCTCCTCTAAAGTGTGAGCCCACAATCATTGCGCTAGCTCATTTGGTTGCAGAGATATTGAAGAAAAACTTTTTATTAATATAGTTGATTTGCTTACACGAGTCGAAATCGAATGCTTGGTTTGAGTCTACAAAACCTCAGAATCTAATTGTTGTCTAAGTAGACTTAAACTAGTATTTGGATACATGTCTTCTATGGAAATTTGAAAGTCTGGTTTGTTCCTAACTAGTCACTTTTTGACGAGTTTAGACTCAGGCCTGATTTCCGAAATACTCTTTCAAGTCTAGCAGATCTGTTTCACAAATTCATTTGTTTATATTTACATCAATAACAGGGAAGAGGAGTTCGATTATTCCGTTTAATGTATTAATCAAACGTTAGTATTTCAAGGAAAATATTATTTCATTTGATTCATGTTTATGTTTAATTTTATTTCATTATGCAAAATACTTTAATTGCATTGAAGGTCAAAAGAAATATCAATTTATAAAGACATAACTGAGATGTTAGTGATTTTATTCTTCTATGAAATATTTATTAGCCGGTGGTTTATAAATATCGGTATTATAAGAGTGTAAATTTTACCAAATACATTAAAAAAAAAATATGTTCAGAAGAGACGGACATAAATTTGTTTCGAACAAATACTTTTCTCAAAACCAATAAAATTCCATTTTATTATTATATACTAAAAGAACATTTATTTAATGTTATTTAAGAATAAATTAGAGTTCAGGTAGCTTATAATTTCAATTTATTTATTATATCGGTAGTTTTGAGTTATTATTGAAATGAAAGGTTAATAAAATTTTCGTCCATAAAATTCTAGCTTTAATTTATTTGTTTATACATAAAAGAAGGTAGCAAGTTATATCTGAATTAATTTCAAAACGACATTAAGGGACATATAAAATTCGCACCGTCTTTTGTGTATTTGTTGATGGTATGGATATAAATAAATTCTCGCCACCATTGTTGGATCACTCTAATTTCTTTTTGAATCTTGTTAAAGTTACCCCTTTGATACCAAACTTTTTGGCGGCGGCATTTACACTTGCTTTCTGTATCATTTGTCTAGAAATGGAACCTCTTTTAGTCTTCTTTCCTACTAAAATTCAATATCTATTATATGATAATTTATATGAACCTGTCTCATTATTGTAACATTTATTTAATTATTAATAAAATAATTTGATTTTCGGTTTAACTATGGTTTATTTATAGAAATTACAATATATTCGGTCACTTATTCTGTGCCCTTTTGCAGGTTGTTATATCTGGGAAAATCTTATTTAAGGTGTGCGTCTTAGGGTGCTAATTTTGGAAGATTCCAGCGGCCACAATTTTGAAGCTATCGACCTCAAATTTTTTTTCAATTAAAGCTCTTTAAAATATCTACAATTTATAGAAGCCCTTTTTTTGATTTTCGAAAAAATAAAATTTTTTTTTTAGATTAATCGCATTAAATAAAAGATATTTTAAAAAAATCCGCTCTATATCTTATAGATAATTAAATTAGTAATCATTGTGTTAAAAAATAGTTAATTTTTTACCCTTAATTAATTAGCTGGAATCTTTCAAATGAAATGGAATAAATCCCTTGCCTCTTCCCCCCCCCTTTTTGGGCCGTATGAAATTGAATTCAAATGAGATTGTCACAGATGTAACAATCTTTGTATTCTTAACTGAATTGTACCTGAAGAAGGGTACAGAATGACTGGCCGAAACGTTGTAATTTTTACAAATAAACCAAACAGAAAATCAAATTCTTTTATTAATGATAACAACTGTGAAAGCCTAAACTCCATTAATTTAAACAAATTTTTGGAATAGGAACTCATCCCTTGGGTTTTCATAGGAAGAGCCTCTCATCGCTTATGACACTGGAATTCAGGAATTTGTCCCTAAGTAGTCGCTAGATCTACGAGGCATTCCAACTTTGTGTCTGGAACAAAATACAAGATATAGAATAATAATCCTTTCCTCAGTTTCTATTGTCTTTGTCTGAGATTACGAGGGATTGTTCAGTCCATACAAAAAAAAAAAAATATAGGTCTATCTCATTTATTTATTTTTTCATTCTCAGACCACAGATTTCGAACGCTGGGCCTTTCATCCCCACTATTCTACTGTCCTGAGTGAGTGCAAAAAATCTATTGTTTTTAGTAAATTACATTCATAATTAAAAACTTTATTCACTAAAAAAAAAAAGAATGATGAACTTTTTTCTGTGATAACGGTAGTAGCCAGGGACAATCTAGGGTCTAATCTCTCTCTCTCGTGTAGTTTATAATGGATGTGTCAGATTGTAAAATGAATGGGAGAGGATAAAAGGGATAAAATAAAGATGGGCGGCCCGCTGGACCACCACCATCCAGAGAGAAAGAGATATGTGAAGAGCATCCCAAGGTCTTTTTGATTTACGTTAATACCCAAAGTCGATTGAAACGTGAGGTCAATTTATTTCTTGATTGATTGAATTAATCAGTAAAAAAAAAAATGTTTTTATATCAAGTGAAGTCTTCTTATTATTTAATTAATAGAAAGTGGGAACGAGGGGCAATCAAGGAAAATAATAATCTAGTGTGACAAGCACAGAACACAACTTTCAATTATCAAGAAAAAGTTTTGTACTGTACTGTGCGATCATCACACCAGATTTTTTATTGTTATTTAGCTTGATTGCCTCGTTTCCAATTCTGGGAAGAATAGACTTTTTCAAGTATTCGGTATCTGAGACCATGCTTTACTTCTAATTAACTAGCTATCCCGCAGATAAGCTAGATGACTATGACTTTCGAATCTTTTCACATCTACGGTAGTTAAGCTGATCATATGATTAAATAAGATCGTAGTTAGCTCGCAAAGACCTAAAGTTCGGGATAATTTCTATGTAAGTGGAAGACTCCCCGGCTCACTAAAGCGGATAGGATGCAGCGTTTCGTAACTCAGTGATAGAATAACTACTAACTAAGGGGTGAAATTAAGAAGACAAGCCTTGTTTATTTATTTTTTGGAAATTTGTTAAAACATTTATTAATTTGAGATGTCTTTACCTTGCGAACTTCACAAAACTTCCCTAATACCTCAGATAGCTAATTATATGAGAAAAAACTCTTTTTTGATATTTAGTGCCCTCGGGACTTGGAGTAGAGGTTTGCCATTTGTGCCCAAGTGTCTTGGGTTCGCATTGGCTACCAATCCTATTGAAATAAATCGAAACAGGGTCTAAATGGCCTTCGATGCCGACAAAGAATTTAAGGAAATTTAAAAAAAAACTATTTAGGGTTTTTGACTCATAAAGTTCAACATTCTTCGATTGAAACTTAACGAGTCATAACATATTTTGTGATTATAGCGTTCTTTAGCTCCTGAGAATTGAACTCGGGATCTCCATCTTTTATGATTATTCCATAACCTCGGAGTTTTTCCCTCGAAATGGGGTAAAGGTCCACAAAGAGATCTACTTAACTTGAAGGTTAAGCGAGTTCTTGTTTAAGTTGTCGATGATTTTGCTATCTGTCAGATAAGTATGCTAATTGACCATAAGTGAAGCAACCGGCCCTTTGACTCTGAAGATTATTTGCTAGCTGTTATAATTTAAAATACCGTCTCAGAATGGTTAATTTCGGATAGTGACAATTTTTTGTAGCCAAAATATAATTATCTTCCTTGGCTCTATCAGACGGACAAACAAACAATTTGGACAAGAAAGAGTCCATCTAAGGAAGAAGAAGTAAGTAGTCTGGTCATGAGAAAAGTAGAAGGAATATTGTCCTGTGCAATTAATTTGACAATAATAAAAAAAAAACTGGTCTAAATGAATAGGTCGGGCGCTCTAAGGCCGCCGTTTGCTCATTACCAATTCGGCTCACATGACTTGTCGCCGTAGGGCCGAAGAGAGCCGAAGTCACTCACTTTCAAGGTCAATGATGGTGGCGACTTCGGCGGCGGCGGCGGCGACGACGGCGGCGCTCTGTCTCAATGGATCCCCACACGTTCCGCTCATGTTCATGTTCATTTTATGCTCTCTCTTTCTCTGTCGCCAATGAATTTTATGAGGTAGTTATGTTCACCATTAAAATAAATCACCAAATTTAGATCTCCTAATACTAACCAACCCGCCGCCCTCCAACATTTTTCGAGATTCATCATACTTTTACAAAATAAATAATAGATAAAATAGTGAAAACCAATGTATTAAAAAAATACCATAAATAAAATAAAAATTGTATAAATACAATAAAAAAAATTATTTTTGCATCCATAGATTCAAAAATCTGGTGTGACTGGTCGCTCAGCACACAACTATGGTTATTTTTGAAAATGTTAATCTCATATTTGGATATTTTATACACAACAGACAATCCTAAATAAATACAAAATTATATAAGAATTGGAAAAAATTTTTTGAAATGTGTAAAAAGTGCACCCCCTTTTGAATCGAAATTTACATGCAAATCCCCATAGGGATTTAACATTTGGCTCTCTGGAAGGGGGAGCCGAAAAATGTATTTGAAAAATCTGAAATACTACATCAGTAAAGTGTGCTTTTAGCAATTTTCAGGACAAAATGAGAATATACATTTTAAAGAGAATCTAAAAAATAATTGATTTTTGAATTTTAATCAAAATCGTTATAGCCAATTTTGAGAAATCGAAAAAAGTCCTTCAGTAATGTACTAGTACTTTTTTGGCCGATTCGAATCAAAAGCTTATTTCAACTGTCCGGGAGGATATCATCAGCTTAAATATAAAATTTCGATCTCGTAGCTCATTTCCTTCATGCTTAAAATCGTTACACATAGATACAGAGACCAATTTACGGGACCCACTTTTTGGACTCAGGGGACCTCAAAAAGTGTATTCCCCTGATTATCTTGACATCGAGGTGGAGTTAGGATGCCTTTCCAAAGTGGCCCGGAAGAACACCCACAGCTTGAACAAGGTCGAGGTATACTTGTGTTCTAGGACCCCATGTTTATTAGCCAATCTATAAAGATCACTTTAGGTTTAGTTTTACTTCAGAGGTCCGAAGAAACCACTTGATTCAATCAAATTTCCCAGTTGATTTTCTTTCCCCTACTCTTATTTATTTTTTTACCCTTATTCTTTCTAGTTGAAATTGGCAATGGTCATCATATCCATTTGGACCTTATACGGTACATCCATTCATTAAATTTTTCAAATCTTAGGTAAAATTAAAAAACTTGTTCTTTTTTCGGCCATCGATTAAAAATGTTATGGAATGCTAGTTATTTTTTTTTTAATGAGTATTAGTTGTAGCTATTTAGGATGGTAGTGATTATACAGGTGCCTGACCAGGTGTCAGTGGGTCAGCTAACATTAAAATGTCCCTCTCATTAGTGTGCCTTCCGTACGCAATTTATTTAAATTATATAGTTTAATATTTGCATATTTTTAAAATGAATGAGTTAAGAAACGATGTCAGTCTTGTAAAATAAGGCTGAAAATAAATTTAAGAATATTTAAGGGTATAATGGGGCAGGGGGGGGGGGGTTTGAGATATCAGCCAAATTTGAATGCTCTAGGTTCAATAAAACTCCCAGAATAAGACGTTCCTGCCTGACTTTATTTGGCCATCTTCACTATAAAGATCACTTTAGGTTTAGTTTTACTTCAGAGGTCCGAAGAAACCACTTGATTCAATCAAATTTCCCAGTTGATTTTCTTTCCCCCTACTCTTATTTATTTTTTTACCCTTATTCTTTCTAGTTGAAATTGGCAATGGTCATCATATCCATTTGGACCTTATACGGTACATCCATTCATTAAATTTTTCAAATCTTAGGTAAAATTAAAAAACTTGTTCTTTTTTCGGCCATCGATTAAAAATGTTATGGAATGCTAGTTATTTTTTTTTTAATGAGTATTAGTTGTAGCTATTTAGGATGGTAGTGATTATACAGGTGCCTGACCAGGTGTCAGTGGGTCAGCTAACATTAAAATGTCCCTCTCATTAGTGTGCCTTCCGTACGCAATTTATTTAAATTATATAGTTTAATATTTGCATATTTTTAAAATGAATGAGTTAAGAAACGATGTCAGTCTTGTAAAATAAGGCTGAAAATAAATTTAAGAATATTTAAGGGTATAATGGGGAAGGGGGGGGGGGGTTTGAGATATCAGCCAAATTTGAATGCTCTAGGTTCAATAAAACTCCCAGAATAAGACGTTCCTGCCTGACTTTATTTGGCCATCTTCAGTTATTGGAAATTATATGCATAATACGAAGTGTACATGTGAGTGAAGTCGAGATTTTGATGGATATACACGTTTTGAGGTCCCCTGAATCCAAAAAAGTGGTTTTCGCGACATTGTCTGTCTGTCTGTGTGTCTGTGTTCAATTTTAAGCATGAAGGAATTGAGCTATAAGGCTGAAATTTTATATTTAAGTTAGACACCCCCCGGGAGTGAAAATAAGCTTTTAATCAAAATCGACCAAAAAGTACTAATACTTTACTGATGTACTTTTTCACTTTTTTTCGATTTTCTCAAAATTCGATCTAACGATTTTTATTAAAATTAAAAAATCAATTATTTTTTAGATGCTCTTTTAAATGTATATTCTCATTTTGCTCTCAAAATTGTTTGAAGCACTCTTTACTCTTGTGGTTCATAGGAAGGATAGGAAATGGTTGCCATGGTAACAAAGACTCTGTTGAAAATTTAGCCCAGTGCAGATTTGGTACCTTTTCATATGGACGGTCACACTACTTTTAGTTATTTAGAAATTTTTAAATATTTATCAATCTGTATAATTAAATCGGATTGTAATGCTGCCAGAGCGTATATATTAAATATGTTACTGGCGCCAGTAAATTCATGAACCTGTAAACTCAACGTTCCTCTTCTTTTCTTCTTACTCGGCTACTCTTCAAATACACTTCAAGTCTCTCTCTTCTCCCCCACCACTCTCTCTCTCTCTCTTTTTCTCCACCACTCTCTCCTCTCTCTCTCTCTTTCTCTCCCACCACTCTCTCTCTCTGATTCCACTCCCACCAACCGGCTCTTGGCTTATCTTTCTCATGAAATGCCAGGCTTTTTTTTTCTTTTTTCTTTTCTTTATTTACAGGACATGCAGAGTTTGCACTTTCAAGCCTTTGCTTTGTATAAGAGACTCACTCTTTAAACTTACTGTTTTCTTTATAAAAATAATTTTTAACTGAAGCAGATAGTACAGCCTCTAGGAGAGAGAATTTTCCATTCCTTAGCTTAATTATAAAATTTGAGTATCGAGAGATTGTTCGTTTTTGAGTAATTCTCTTAACCCACTTTTTTGATATTTCACTTGAATTTCTTTAAATTTATTGTGAAAAAGACTAAAATCCAAGCTAAGAGGGAATGTACACTTTTAATTGCAATTTAAAAAAAAAGCATAAAACGGGCAAAAAACACAATAAAATCACTTTCATAGAAATTTAGATAAATATTGAGATTTTAAAAGGTCGCTCAGGGGCCCACATCATGTGGGTACGTGGATGGCGACCACGAGCTGCCCGAGCTGGGACAGACAGTCCTTCAGTTCTTTGTATGTTTGTCTCTTCCTTCCTCTTTTCAACAGGCGTTAGACCGTGCGACGGGCCGGCCTGTCCTATTTCTTCTGGTCGTAAAAACGCTTGATAGGGTTGGAGGGAAATAGTGAGGTCTCCCGACCCCGCATCGCGGGAAAAAGGCGAGGACAGAAGAAGAAGAAGATTGAGATTTTAAAAGGAATAGATCTTCGGGGAATTTAGAATTTTTTCACAATAAATTTAATTAATTTCAAGAGAAATGCCAAAAAATGAAGGTTAAGGGAATTACTCAAAAGCGAAAAATCTCTCGTTACTCAAATTTTATACTTAAGCTAAGTACCCACGTCGCATGCGTCTTGAATAATTTCAATAACATCGGCATAAGATTACTAGTACTTTACTGATGTACTTTTCTAGTATTTTTTTTTGTTTTTGTAAATCGGCTCTAACAGATATATAATCATAGACGTATCTAGAGGGAGACAAGAGGGCGCCCCCTTCCAAACTTGAAATAAAATTAAAAACAAAAATATAAATAAAAAACTGAAAAATTCACCCCATCTGTGGGAAAATAAAACTAGGAGTGATGCCATCCTCTTCCGTTTTGAGCTCGATACGCCCATACCCAATCATACTGTATTACTATTTTCTGTTTACTTGTAGTTTTTTTCTACTGTTTTGAGGAGAATAGAGCGCTAGAAACCTGAATAATTCTCTGAAAAAAGAATTATGTTTTAATTAAACAATTCTCCTCTCTAGGGCTCCATCCTACTCAAAACACCAGAAAAAAACTACAAGTAAAATTTAGATACAGGAAAAATCACAATTTTTTTTATAATGCCCTATTGCAAAATTAGTACTTGATCCCTAATCCTCATTTTTCCCAGGACTATAATTAAATGATCATGATCTCTTTTTAATAAAATTGGATGATTCATTTTAAAACTTGCTTATTTATTATTCATAATATCAGAGATAAATTACAGAGAAGTACCGCCGCCGATGCCACTAGTCAGATATAATTTTAAAATAAATAAATAAATTCTACTTCCGTCCATCAGGTCAACTAATAAAATTTTAATAAAATAAAATTTATTAAATTAAAGGCCGTTTGTTCATCAAAGGATAATCAATAAAACAACCCTCATTCTCTGCTCAATATACGAATATATAATTTTAACTTAATTAAATTGTTATGAACATGAATAGGAGATGGTAATAATAGAGCATATAGACATCTGTTAAATTTAATCTATTAAACTATTCTAATTTTTACTTTCTCTTACTATATGTATATGTAATATACATATAAGTTATATATGTATAGAGAGAGAGAAAGTAGGCCTATTGGACTCATGTCAAAAATTCGATGTCGAGATTTTGATGGATATACACGTTTTGAGGTCCCCTGAGTCCAAAAAAGTGGTTTTCGCGACATGCTCTGTCTGTGTGTTTGTCTGTATTCGATATAACTATAGCTACGTTCTCATTTAGTGCTATCCTCTTCTAATTTTAAACATATCATTGGTTAAGAAATAGGCAGTCAGCAGAAAATCAAATGAGATCTCGAATCTTCGATCCTCTGACCCTACCAAAATCTCAGAAACTATAAGAGCTAGAGTCATGATTTTTTTTTATTTTGTAGACCATCTTTCAAAGAGGTGCAGGAATATAATTTCGTTCCGTAAATCGCAGCGGTATCCCGGTTATCTAAAAATTTTTGAAATTTATCTCTGAAATCATCAAGGCTATAGAATTTAAAAAGTTTTTTAAATATTTTTATGGCCCGGGAAGTTACTGTACCTTGAAACATGTCATTCAGCAAATAAGAGGGCGGAACCCCTTGCCTAGACCTGAGTCAAAATTTAGCTCCTACTTTTATCCCTCTGACCCTGAATAGGTCCGATTTAGAGATCTGTAAGTCGGTCTAGCTCCGAAATTGAACCCTGAGAACATAGGCCTACCATTTACTAAAAGGCCCTAACTTTTATTTATAAATTATTTCGTAACCCAGGTCTTCGGTATTTTAAGGAATAAAATTTTTATTTTTATTAATTTAAACATTTGTTGACGGAATGCATTCTAACACAGGTTCGAATTCCAACAATTGAAATCAGAAACTGTTAGAATGCATTCAGTCGGCCAATGTTTGAATTAATAAAAATAGAATAAATATCTACATACCTGGTATATTAAAACAACGAAGACCTGGGTTACGAAGAAGAAGCTGCTGCATTATAATTTATAAGATTATATAAAATTTCGTTGTGAATCGACACGAGACGAAATTTAAGTCCGACATCGAGCGTCCTATAGTAGGTCTTATTCAAAGTAGATCTATTGCATGTTAAATTATGTCCGACTTAGAACCCCAAAATGGAACAAATTTCCATTTTTACCAGTTTGGGGGCCAAAGTCGGACCTAATGGGAATAAAAGTTAGAGCCTATTAGCTAATGGTATGATCTCAGGGTTCAATGTAGGGGCTAGGTGGGCTTACAGTTCTCAAAATCAGACCTATTCAGGGCCAGAGGGATAAAAGTAGGAGCTAAATTTCGACTTGGGGTCTTCTCTAACTTTTATTCCTACCAGGTCTCCGAACTGGTAAAAATGGAAATTTGTACCATTTTGTGGTTCAAAGTCGAGCCTAATTTAGATTTACTTTGAACCCCCAAGTCGGAAATAAGACTATAGGTGGTTCAATGTCGAACTTAAATTTCGACTCGGGATCGCATTCGGGTTTACGACTCCAATTTTAACACATTCTCCTCGGCTTTAAGATGTTAAATTGCATTTTATTGTGTTACTGATAGTAAATAAAGCAAATTGAAAAGAAAGAGAAGAGTAGATGATAATTGGGATTATAAAAAAAAAAGAAAAAGAGTGAGTGATAAGAGCTGTTAAAATGCTTGTTTGTCTTTAAGGCCCCCGGGCTTTTTATATGTATTTGTTCTTGTTGCATCTGAAAGTCTCTGATGCTAAAGAAGAAAGAATTGGTTGAGACTATGAAGAGAGAAAGAGAGAGAGAGAGCAATATAAACTGGCAACTTGAATGCCTGCAGGTTTTCCTGCCTTTAGAGTTGGGTTTGGGTCTCTCTCTCTCTTTCTTTCTCACTCTCTCTATCTCTTTTACTCTCGCTCACTCTGGCTGTTTCCTCGGCAGTGATGCCAAATCGCTTCGTTGCCTCCGTCCACGCCCTACGATTTCCGTAGGGACTTAAAGCAAGAGAGAGAGAGAGAGATTGAAGACAGCAGACAGACCACGAAAAGGGGAAAATTCAAATTAGTTTCGGTTTAGTTCTCGGGTCTGGATAATAATATTCCCTTCGGAAATTCTAAATTTCATCAAATAAAGAAAAAAAAAATCTATCGTCATTCAAAAAATGTTTTACCTTTGTTTGATGAGTGTCGATCGAGAGGTATTTGAAGTGAGATTTTTATAATTCTTATTTCTTCATTTAATTCCCTTCTTCTTTATTTCTAGTCTTAAGAGAGGCATCAAATTGTTTCAAAATCAAAAAGTGTTTTTGGTGTATTCCCCGAAATCAAAAAAAGTATATGAATTGGTCCTCTAGGAACGGTTTTCTTATGTTTATTAATGATCCACACTAAATCTTTGGAAACCTGGTAATAAGACGTTTGTCAACAGCAATTGGAAATGGATTTATTATAATTAAAAAAAAAATGCCCTCGGGCCTTGGTGTAGTTGCTATTAAAAAGTTATTGTATAGTATTGTTATAGTTATTGTAAAAGTCTTATATGGCCTGAGTTGCCAAAAAAGACTATGACTACAAACATACGTCATCATAAAGAAAAACTTTTTTTGTTATAGACAATTGAAGTAGGTGGGATTAAATAATAAGTAAAATCAATTAGTGAGTTGGCCATTTTGGTTGCCTAGCTTGCAGCATTCAATGTGATTAAAACAATATAAGACAACAAAATGCCTTTTTTTTAAATTCATTCGTCTTTCTTATGCCTACACGAGCCTGGAGTAAAATATTCTTTTTATTCTAATTGTTTTTAGTGTTCTTAGGAACAATCGATGAAAATAAACCTAGAGTGATCTCCGTTCGAATACGTTACAAAATTTGGGATCCTTGAAAAACGTTTAAGAACTATTTAAAATATGAAAAAAAAATAGCAAATTTGAAAAAAAAAAAACATGTATGTTTTTGGATTTAATAAAAAATACGAAATTTTAATGATTTAAAATCATTGAACATAAATTTATGAGGCGATAAGCTGAGGGATAAAGCAGATAAGCTTGCTAGGGTGAGTTGAACACAGCTCGAGTTCAAATCCACCTGATGGCAAAAAAGATTATCAAACTATTTGTGTTGTCTCGTCCTGAAGAAAGGAACGGAAACCCACCTCAGTAATGTTCAAATGAAAGTTACTCTTCAGAGTAACCACAACATGTCAGTCCTGACACTAATAGAGATAACTTCGAATATAAAAAAGTAAAATTTTCAAATTTTTCTTTCCTATTTTTATTATTAAGAAAAATAAATTGTTGAAAAATTATCAAACTTATTAAAAGAGAAAATAAAATATCATAATAATAGAACCCCCCGAAAAACCAGACTATTGAAGCCATCGAAAGTGTATGAAAAGATTTAATAAAAAAGTCAAATGAAATGGCCTCAGCAGCTAAAATGACTTATTTAAAAAAAAAAATTATTATTATTACAATAGAAGATCAAGGCACAGCTGAGATGATTTCTATTATAAAATAAAAAAAAAGGGAGAAAATTTTCCATAGGAAAGGTATGCAGAGGGGAAATCTACCTGCGCAAACTGCGTTCGGCAAAATTCGAGTATAAAATCAATGATTCCAACACATAATTATAAAAGTAAATTTTCTCTCTTAATTACAGAGGTTTTTTCGTAATGATCTTATACACTAAAGATAATAGTATTAATATACAGAATAAAAAATTTCAAACCTGCTATACAATAGAAAATTTCGCAATATACAGAATACTATTACATAAAAGACAAATTTGGTCTGTTTATTATAAAGCATAAACTCTATTGGCCGAATTTTCATAGTTGTTTACTTTCTCTTACATATATATATAATATATATAAGAGAGAAAGTATTGGATTCATGTCAAAAATTCGATGTCGACATTTTGATGCATATACACGTTTTTAGGTCCTCATGAATCCAAAAAAGAGGTTTTCGCAACACGGTCTGTCTGTGAACAAAATATCTCAAGAACGAAAAGAGCTATGAGGTTGAAATTTTATATTTAACTTAGGTACACCAATGGAACGTGACACGAAGCTTTTGAAATCGGCGAAAAATATTATTACTTTACTGATGTACTTTATCAGTTTTTTTATCGATTTTCTCAAAATCCGCTCCAACGATTATGATTAAAATTCAAAAATCAATTATTTTTTTAGAAGCTCTTTAAAATGATATTCTCATTTCGCCCTTGAAATCTTCTGAAGATCACTTTACTTTTGAAGCACACTTGTACTTCATAACAAAGATAGGAGAAATGGTTGGCATGGTAACAAAAAATATAAATATTTTCCCATGCTTATAAATTTTACATCTTGAATTCTAATATACATGTATCTATCGGTGGAGAACTACACAAAAAATCTGGTGTGACAACCATTACCCCATTAATCAAAAGTTGTGTGCTGTGCGGCCAGTCACACCAGATTTTTTAAATGGCTATCTTGAGATATTTTGAGGCTTTCTGGTGGGGAACCCATCCTTTTAAAGAGGCTCAAAAATTCAGAATTTTCCAATTGGAAAGCATTGTGTTCTTTTTCTATCTCTTCTTATGAATAATTAAATTCAATTAATTATAATAATTAAATCACTCAAATGAAAATATTAAAGGCATAATGCAAATGTTATTTTTGGTCCAGATCATGAGGGATGATCTCATTCGTTTTGAGTTTGGCCACCAGAGGCGCCACCTACTTGTATCTATAATTGACGAATAATTTTTTTTTTTAATGTCGAAACATGCTTGAAATATTAAATTTTATTAAGTTGAAAACATGTGGCGCATATATATATATGCATGATTAGGGACTTAATTCTGCCACAGGGAAAAAAAAATTAATAAATCATCTGTTCTTTATTTATAAATTCAAATAAAAATCTTGTGATTATGTAAAAAAAAAAAGTGTTTGAATAGAGCGTAAAGTAAAAGAAAATTTTTAAATAAATCCATTAAATTAATATTGAAATAATGGAGTCAGACAAAAATTTTGGCAACTCAACTTCACTATGAAAAAAGGTTTAAAAAATTTAGACTCTTTAATTATGCCATTAAGAGTGAAAATACGCAATAATCAATAATTACTTAAAATGCAAATGTTATTTTTCTGTTATAAAAAAAGACGTATTTTTCTCTCTTTCTCAAGTCTTTATTTTTATATTCAAAAAAATTCCATAATAAAACACTTAAATATTCATGTTTGTAGAAATAGAGTCAAAGTCAGACTCTCTATTTTTAGTTTTGTTCTATTGTGAAATATTTAACAAAAGAACAGAATATTTTTAGTTAAGAATATTATAATAACGTTAAGAGCTTTGAATCTAATCATTCCATTTACGTCACTGAATTTTATCCAATTTACATCGGAAATTAACGAATTACGTCAGCAATTTTACGTCATTTAAGATACAAAACGGATGTAATCAATAAAGTAGCCAGGATTGTTGTTTAAACGTGGTTAAAAACAAAAAATAATTCAAAATGAAAGTTAATTAGCAGATTTCTTGACGCTGCAGACATCGAATCGTAGCTTCAAACAAATCTTTAATTTTATTTATGGTCAATAAGAGAGAATATGAAGTAAAAATATTTTTTAATTTGATCACGAAACCCCCTGAGCGAACTTTGAGAAATCCTGATCTAAAGAATTTTACGTCATCTCTTGAATTTATTAATTCTCAGTCCGTTTTTTTAGAACAGAGATAGAGGTCTCGCTAGCTTCACGTTCCAAGGGTTAGTGGTTCGATTTCCCGTTTAAAATTCATATTACATGTATATTCGGGAAAATAGTGGAGCTTTGCCTGTTGTTTCGGCGCCAAATTTTTTATTTCTTTAAATTTACTGGCTACCACTAATTTAAATAAATTTGATGTTTACAGTAGGGTGTTAGAGTAGACCAACGGGGCATAGGACCGGAGAGTTAGCCAGTAATTCATTCTACTATTTTTCCTTTTTCATCGTGAATTTTTTAAGTTTCAGGTCCTTTTTTTTCCTTTGTCACATGTTTTCATATCCTCCCTAGGGAGGCGCGGACTAGTCTAAGGGGAGGCGCGAATATTGGCCACCAAGATCAATTTTCCAAATGATTGCTAGTTTTATAAATAAAATAATGAAATTTAGAAGATTCTGAGACGGAGTTTTTAATTAAAATAATAAATATGAATAAATAAAAAAAATATTTTTATATAAATTTATATTTTTTAGTATTAAAAATATTTGTTTTTGTATTATTTTATTAAATGTGTGGGGTAGGGGGCGTCATACGATTAAATATTTTTAAGGGAGGCGTTGTAACATAAAGGAAACCACTGGCCTAAAGTAAGATTCATTCTAGAAAATTATACTATGTGTAAAACCCAAAGGCGGATCAAAAAAAAAATGGAAAAATATAAAAAATTTTTTTTTTTTTTAAAAAAAAAAAAAAAAAAAAAAAAAAAAAAAATTAATAATTTTTTTTTGGGGGGGGGGGGAAGGGGTTATTTAAAAAAACATTTTATTTCTTTCCTTAAAAAAAAATTAGATTAGAGAAAAAAGAATTTTTTTATTTTTAATAAAAAGGAATGTTTTTTATCTTTTTTTCTATCAAAAGAGAGAGAGTGAGATTCTCTTCAGGGACGTTTTTCAGGGTTTTAATTTTTTCTGACTAGAGGCGAAGCTCGCCGAAGGCGAATATAGCATTGTTAATTATTTTATTTATTAGGATTGGATAAGGGGTTGAAAATTGAAAAAAATGTTTTTTAAATTTATTTTATCTAATTCGAAGCCAAATAAATAGAAAACATTCAAAAAATAGCGTTGATTATTATTTTGATTAGGTGGGATGAAGGTTTGATTATTTAAGAAAGGCCTTGGAATATTCCCACATCACTTGTTGACATTCTTTTCCAGTTAGATTAGAGTAAAAGTTTTTTTTTTTTTTTTTTTTAATAAAAAGGGAATTGTTATTTATGTTCATCTATTTTATTTCAAAACAAAACAAGTCTTTCGTTCCGTCGAGTGGGTGGCCGGGTTGCAGGCGCCGTGCTCTCTCATTTAGTTAGTTGCGTTTAAAGTGAATCGAAGTGAATAATTAATATAGTGTAACCCACCCTGACCTCACCGTCAACCAGCACACCCTCTTGAGTGTCTTATTAAAGGTAATTATTATGCATTTTATCGTTAAAAAAATGATAGAAACAAATAATTTGACTGCGAAAAACGATTCTTTTGAATATGAAATTAAATTATTTTATAATTCACATTATATTCTTTCTATTTGGCCTATATTTTTGTTAATCAAATTTCCTTAATCTACTTTTACTCAGGGGTGGATTAAGGGTTGAAAATTGCCCGGGGGGGGGAAAATAAAATAATTTCAAAATAAAATAAAAATAATTATTTATAAATGTATTCAAATTATTTTGAGAGTAATTTCACGGGGGCGCATTTCCTTAGGGGGGGGGGGAGGTATGAAGGCATTAACAAGGGGGGTTAATGCCCCATCCCCTATAATGCACAAAGATATTAATGTTTTTTAATACTTTTACTAAAAAATAAGTGCATTCCGTTTGAGTTAAAATTTATATTCAATATTTAGCAAATATTATAGTAGGATAGAAACATTTTAATGTCATTCTAAAATTTTTTATTACTGGGGCGGAATTAATTTTTGAAGATTTCGAAACTCTCATAAACAGATAATAATAACACAGGGTAACTTAGGAACCCATCGAATCCCTTGGAGAATTTTGTAGGGATTTTTTTCATTAGGTAAAAAAGTAAGATATGATTAGTCCACTTAGAATTTTACTGGGGTGAGTTACCGCATCTTTTTGTATATAGAACTAATCTCAATTCGGATTTGAATTTTTACTTTCTCTTACCTATATGTATAAGTTAATATACATATATATATAAGAGAAAGATTATTGGATTCATGTCAAAAATTCGATATCGAGACTTTGATGGATATACACGTTTTGAGGCCCCTTGAATCCAAAAAAGTGGTTTTCGCGACATGGTCTATTTGTGTGTCTGTTTGGGTTCAATTTAAAGCATGAAGGAATTGAGCTAGGAGGTAGAAATTTTATATTTAAGTTAGGCACCCCCCTAGGGCGTGAAAATAAGATTTGAGAAAAATATTTTTTATCAGGAATGAAAGTTAGAAAAATCGAAGCCAGAATTTTTTCTTTAAAAATATATTTTAACAGCTGACGTTTCGGCTTTGTTCAAAGCCATCCTCGGAGCTGTTAGTGGTCATCCGAGGATGGCTTTGACCACGGCCGAAACGTCAGCTGTTATAATATATTTTTAAAGAAAAAATTCTGGTTGCGTTTTCTTCTAACTTTCAATCTTGATCCAAATTCCACCAGTCATAAAATACCCTTATACCAGCATTTTCCCTAGAGAGGCGCGGACTAGTCTAAGGGAGGGGCGAATATTGGCCACCAGGATCAATTTTCCAAATGATTGCTAGTTTTAATATAAATAAGAATAAATAAAAAAAAAATATTTTTATATAAATATATATATTTTTACCATTAAAAATTTTTGTTTTTGTATTATTTTATAAAATGGTGGGGGGGGGGGGCGTCATAAGATTAAATATTTTTAAGGGAGGCGTGGTAACATAAAGTTTGGAAACCACTGTTGTAAATGAAGCCATTCTTCAATAAATCGTGTTTCAAAACCCATACAGTTATCATCTTGACAAGTTGAATGAGACTGAATGGTAGCTAGCGACATCGAGCGATTGTACAGTTTTTTTAGAGTTGACCATCTCTCCCCCGGACTCACCCCATTTGTTGGTACAAGGGGTAGTAGCCCAGATAGGCTGGGGATCCTGAGTTCGATTCCCGGGGGCCATAACGCATATGGCGTGTAAATAAACATACTCACAGAATATTGTTAAATAAAATAAATGAAACAAATCTCATTTACCCCCCCCCCCCCAACCCCCCACTCGAGAGAAGGAAATTTGGATTTGCATTCGTAATGATGCTGGGCTTTTATCTACTCTGTAAATACTAGATAAATATATGATTATTTGTCAGAGTTACTAAAGTGGGGAAATAAATTGTTTTTTAACGCGATAAACTCACTCGTTGGTCCATTTTGAAAATTAAAATAAACAAATATAACACTCGACTATATGTTAATTATAAATCTACAGTTAATACGTATTTCAAAACTGGTGTGTCACCATCAGAATTAATTTCTCAATATTCTTTTCTTTTATTTTTTTTTATATAAGTTGGTAAAGTAGTTCTTTTACTTTCTCTTAGCCTATATATGAAATATATAGAGAGAAAGTATTGGATTCATGTCAAAAATTCGATGTCGAGATTTTGATGGATCTTCACGTTTTGAGGTCCCCTGAATCCAAAAAAGTGGTTTTCGCGACATGGTCTGTCTGTCTGTGTGTCTGTGTGTCTGTCTGTGAACAAAATATCTCAATAACGAAAAGAGCTAGAAGGTTGAAATTTTATATTTAAGTTAGGCACCCCCATGGGACGTGACACGAAGCTTTTGAACAAAATCGGCCAAAGAGTACTAGTACTTTACTGATGTACTTTTTCAGTTTTTTTCGATTTTCTCAAAATTTGCTCCAACGATTTTTTTTTAAATGCATAAATCAATTATTTTTTTAGATGCTCTTTAAAATGTATATTCTCATTTTGCGATTGAAATCTTCTGAAGACCACTTTACTCTTGTATTTCATAGAAAAGATAGGAGAAATGGTTCCCATGGTAACAAAATATAAATATTTTCCCATACTTATAAATTTTACATGGTGAATACAATTGTTCCGTACTGTCGGGAACTAAATATATGTCGACACGAAAAATCTGGTGTGACAAGCACAGAACACAACTTTCGATTACCGAAGGTAAGAGAAAGTTGTGTGCTGTGCGCCAGTCACACCAGATTTTTTTTTGCAAGTAGCGAGAAAATATTTTTATTATTTTTTTTTTCCAAGTTACACCAACTTAATTTAAACTTTTCACCATCCGCCATATTTTAATTTAACTATTCAATATCAGATTCATAAGTAAGTAGGGTGGTTCATTGTTAAATAACTTTAAAGTAGAAAGGTTGAAGAGGAAAGCAGCCAGGCAGGAGCCACTCATAAATTAAACTCCTTTTTTGCAAAACGTTTCGGCCGATTTAATCACGCCATCCTCAGTTGCAACGGAGTTTTTTTAGTAATTAGAGTTGTTAATAGTATGATCATAGGCTTGTTGATTTTATAATAGCCTATGTATAAAATAACAATGTAAGCAAATATATATATATGATGAGAGTCTTTGTGAAGAGAATTCCGAAAATCATTTTCGATTATTATTAGTAAAAAACTCCGTTGCAACTGAGGATGGCGTGATTAAATCGGCCGAAACGTTTTGCAAAAAAGGAGTTTAATTTATTAGAGGCTCCTGCCTGGCTGCTTTCCTCTTAAACCTTTCTTCAATTCTACACAGCCACTTTCTACATTAAATAACTTAAAAATAATCTTAGATTTTTTTAAATTTTTTTCCTGTTTAGCCATAGGAATATTATACAATAAAATTAAAAGAGGGCTAATTGGTGTAGTGGGCTAGGATTTCGGCTTCTACAAAGAAGACCGCGTTCAAAAAGAGGTTGAATAAAAGTAACCAGAAATAAGGTTTAGTTCAATGGCTAGAAACGTATGCAGGAGGAGGAGGAGTTAGAGATAGGAAATAATGTAACTTCACTGGGTGCCGGTAAATGGCTAAGGCCAGAGGCCGGTTGGGTTTGAGGTGTGTGTCTTCGTGCACGGTAGCACCTCGGGTAAATAAACGGGGATCCCAATAGGAATTTCAAATAATAATAATATTAATAAACTAAAATTAAAATAAGCAAAACCATATACGTAAATACAAAACAAAAGCAATATAAGTATAAAATTATGGCCTGAGACAAATATATATATAATTTTGATTAGTGTGGATCAAGGGCGGATACAAGGGGGTAATTACCCCCTCCCGAGATTCGAAAAAAAATTTATTTTTAATGTAAAATTTTAAAAATTAATACTTAAAAATTTGATTTGTATTTATATTCTGGCAAACAAGTATAGAATGCGCCTTTAAATTACCGAAATTAAGAAAAAATTGCTTGCTGTGCGACCAGTCACACCAGATTACCCCCCCCCCCCCCCGAGAAACACCTCTGGATCCGTCCTTGGTGTGGATATGCTTAATGATTAGCCAAAGGGAAGAAAAATTACAATATTGTAATTTAACATGGGTTTATTTTTCCTGATATTTTGAAGGCATATGCCGGTAATAATTTTCAGAATCTCAGATTTAATAATAAACATCCCCCCCCCCTCCATGTAATTTATTAATTGATGATATAAAAGATTTTTTTTTTTTTTTTTAAATAAGAGATACATTTGCTTTTTAGCAAAGTACTGTATTATTGTGATTATTAATTAATAAACAAGCTCTCTCTTACTCTTGAAGATAAAAACTACCCATTTTATTAATTTATAAAATTTATTTCTCACATTATAGAAAAAAGTGAGCGATTGATTTTTTGAGTCGTATGTGAAGTTGGTTTGGCCCCGCGCATGCACTGTGCCATCAACGACCGCCGCAGCTTACAAAATGGCGTCTCTGAACTGAGGCAGCTGCGGAAATTTCCTATTTGAGAGATAAAATAATAAAAAATCTCAAGTAGCGAACGACTATTCGTTATTATATCATTACGATTTGATTGAGCGAAAAATCTGACAAAGTAAATAGAAAATTGTTTAATCTTGAAAAAAAAAGTAACAATTTAGATATCCATTCTGTGATAAAAGTGAATCAATCATTCAATAAGCTCGTTCTTATCACGAACTTTTTAACTACTGTTGAGTATTATACAATAGAAATGACGTCATAAAGAATAATATTTAATCTATGAGCATCTTTTTTGCTTCCGTAAGAGAATGACGTTACACGAGTCCAGTAGCTGGGAGGGGGGGGGTAACAATTGCTTTCTATTTAATTTGATCTTATTCTAATTAAAATATTTAACACAGAACACTTTTTTTTAATTCAGGACATCAAAATATGTCCATCAAAATCTCGACATCGAATTTTTGACATGAATCCAATACTTTCTCTCTTTATTTAATTATATCTCTACATAGATGAGAGAAAAAAAAAAGTTTGCCCCCCCACTACCCCGCTGTTGCCAAGCAAAAGTTGAAATGACGCCATTCCACACAAAATGATTTAAAATGACAGCATGGGAAAGTTGTTTTAGTACAAATTGGAATCTTTTTCTCAATGACACTGAACAAATAATGATTTTAATTTGAATATAAGATCTGAGGATATATTGATAAGTGAGTTGTTTGAATTTTCCTCACACAAATCTACCAAAAGATACACAAAAACGAAAGTTTATAATTTTCGGGATCTAAATGACTTCAGATGATGAAAAAAATCTTAAACAAAAAATTAAAAAAATCTGTTGTGACTGGTCGCACAGCACACGACTTTCTCTTACCTTCGGTAATCGAAAGTTGTGTTCTGTGCTTGTCACACCAGATTTTTTGTGTCGGCATGTATTTAGTTTCCGACAGTACGGTACTGGTCTTCAGAAGATTTCAATGACAAAATGAGAATATACATTTTAAAGAGAAAGTGAAAAATAATTGATTTTTGAATTAAAAAAAAATCGTTGGAGCGAATTTAGAGAAAATCTAAAAAAACTGAAAAAGTGCATTAGTAAAGTACTAGTACTCTTTGGCCGATTTTGTCCAAAAGCTTCGTGTCACGTCCCAGGGAGGTGCCTAACTTAAATATAAAATTTCAACCTCCTAGCTCTTTTCGTTCTTGAGATATTTTGTTCATAGACACACAAATACACAGACAGACACACGGACACACAGACAGACAGACCATGTCGCGAAAACCACTTTTTTGGATTCAGCCAGCTGGTGGAACCAATTTTTAAAAATGCTTAATTGATTTGTAATAATCAGTCCTCATTTAAAATATAGAGTAAAATTATTTTTGTCTTTTAACTCAGAGAATAAATTCATAAAAAAATTTATTTTTCTTTAAAGGTACATTATCTTTTATTAAAACAAATTTTATTAAAAGCCCTATCAGCTTCTTATTAATCCCTAACTAAAATTTTTGTAATATTTTGTCTAAAATGCCATGCCGGTGATATTACTAAAATGATTTATTATTATTATTAAAAAAAATTCTAATTATTTTGTTTTTTAAACAAACAGGTGTTTTGTTTTTGAACAAATTGATATTTTCGTAGCTTGATTGATTTATGGCTACGATTGATAACATACAGAAGGTAAAGTCAGGATAGCAAGCTTGTTTTTTTTAAGAATATTTGTAAAATAAATATGTGTATAAAGCTATAGATAAATTCCCTGATCATTGAGTGACAATGAAGAAGTGCTGATAGATAATATCTGCTGTGCGACCAGTTACACCAGATTTTTTAATTTATTATTAAAATTCTGGGAGAGAGTGTTATCCAATCATCATTATGTATGGTTAAATCACTCTTCCCCGCGGTGCGGGGTCGGCGGAGAGGGTGGGACTTTGCAGCCGGGAATAGAACAGGCCGGCCCGTCGCATGGTCTGACGCCTGTTGAAAATATAAAAGGGAAGAGACTGACATACAAAAAAAAGTACTGCCAGTCCCAGCTAGGGCAGCTCGTGGTCGCCATGGGTGGTTAAACCACTCCCTGAATTAAATTTCCGTTTATTTAATAAATAAAAAAAAAAAAAAACAGTTGTTTTGTTGCTTTGATGATTCCAAGATTAAATATTTGATAAAAGAAGAAGACGAGAATCCAATTATTCATAATTAATGGAGATTAACTTAGTTCCGCGTAGTCAACTTTGGAAACTTGATTAGAAACTGAACTAATTAGATTCATGCTTGATGGCTCTCAAACCCCCCCCCCCCCTCCCTCCCTCCCGTCACCCTTTCGTCTTTTCGTTTGAGAATTAGAACAGGCGTCTCCCTCCTTATTTTATTTTTTTTTTTTATTAATATAACAACTTCCATTAATTAATTGCAGTCTAATGATATAATTGTGCTTGTTTTTTAATGTAAATTAGCCAACATAGTTTTTATTTTTTAATTTAATGATTGAGTCTCTTTTATTAGAAGGGATAAATTTTTAGTCATTTTTAAATTTTAAAAGTCAGAGCAGTTTATATTCAAGGTTATCAAATTAAACAATAAATGAGGGATCAGGCAGCCAGGAAAAAGTCTCTACAAAATGAAACTCAAGAGTATTGGAGACAATTTCGGCTTTAATTAGTCAGTCCATTTTCGAGCTGCAAGCATTGTATTGTAGCATAAATTGGATATAGGAGACATAGGCGTAGCCACGGGGGGGGGTTTTGGGGGTTCAAACCCCTCCCATTGGACCCAAGCCATGACTAGATATTTAAGCTCTATAATACAAAATACTTTTTCTCTCTATATATTTCATATATAGGGTAAGAGAAAGTAAAATATAATAATTTTCTCTAGCTTAAAAAAAAAAAAAATTAAATAAAACGCAAAAAATTCAAGAAAATTCAGAATTTTCCCATTTGAAAGAATTGATTTTTGTTATGCTTTATAAAAAAATTAAAGCCGCTTAAAATTGATTAAATCTCGCAAATGAAAAATAATAAAAATTATTATATAAATAAATTTTTTATATTTTTTCTTAAAGAGGTCTGAGATAGGAGCCTGTTCCAGAGAAACACATAGAGAGTAGACATGGGTGATACTGTATCAATCTGATATTTTGTATCAGGTAGGAAAAAGTAACAGGTACACATAATGGGTACGAGCAAAAAATATCGGGTATTTAAATATCAAAGTAAAAATCAGATAACTTATTTATAAAAAAAAATATTTTTTTCATTTCTGCTCTCTTTCATAAAGCGGAGAAAATAGAAATAATGTATAAGTAATAATTAGATTTGTATTTAATTATTATAGGGCCTAGTGAGAAAAGTAGAGTAAAAAATCTAAAAATGATTCGGAATGACGTTCGAAAAGCGCGCCAGAGTAATAGCGAAATTGCCCTGTCACGAGAGAAGAGGCGGGGCGGGGCGTCGCGAGTTGAGGGTCGCAAGAGAGAGGAATGAGAGAACAGCCGAAACGAAAACTGTATCGGGTAACTGTATCGACGCTCTAAAGTGAAAAGCAAGTATTTGATCAATGCGCAAGCGCGAGAATAAGGTATGAGTGAGAAACAGATACGCGTCCTGTCCAGGTCCAGTCGAGTATGCCCGAGTTGTTGATACTCATATAACAGATACAACAAGTATCTCTTATTTGCTCGGTATTCGTTTCTCACTCGTACCTGATATCTCGCGCTTGCGCATTGATCAAATACTTTAGAGTGTCGTTTCTTTCTTATCCGATACAGTTTCCGTTGCGCCTGTCCCAGGCCTGCTCTCTCTTTCCTCTCTTGAAACCCTCAACTCGCGACGCCCCGCCCCGTCCCTTCACTCCTGGCACGGCTATTTCGCTATTGCGCTGGCGCTCTTTTCGAACGTCATTCCGAATGATTTTTACATTTTTTACTCTACTTTTCTCACTAGGCCCTATAATAATTAAATACAAATCTAATTATTACTAATACATTATTTCTCTTTTCTTCTCTTTGAAAAAGAGAGCAGAAATGAAAAAAATCTTTTTTTTTAATAAATAAGTTATCTGATTTTTACTTTGAAACTATTTTTTTTTATAAAAACATTAATTAAAAAAATAAAAATATATGTAACTGTGAATTGAAATACATAATGGACTTCAATAAATTAAATTTCGTTCGCTGGTAAAGAAATTTCTTAATTATTTTTCTAGTGCAGTATATAAATTGACATTTTAAAATTGGAGACATTAAAATGTCAGTTCAGTCAGTTTGGAAAACTCTTTAGTAATGGATAATTATGAGTTTGTTCTCAACACAAGAATAAATAGCTTAGAAAACATTTGAAAAAATGTTAAACACGTTGTTATTGACTTGAATTAATGTAAAGTTAGCGTTGCTGGGTGAAATTTGTTTCGGGTACAAAAGTATCAGGTAAAAGTATCGGGTCAGAACAAGTACCTGTAACAGCTGGTACCTGGTACAGCAAAATCGAGTAACGACCCATGTCTAATAGAGAGACACCCCGGTATCCTAGGCCCATACATAAAATTAAGAGATTTGCATTATTTATTGCATGATACGAGTTGATTGAAAAATTGCGGCACTTAATTAAGAAAGGGCGGGCCCGAGCCACCTGGAGGGGGGGTCCGGGGGGCGAAGCGAAGGTGGGGTAAGTGGCTAGTCATATATTTCATTAGACGCCTTATACTACCCTATTAGTCGGGGGGGGGGGAGACATAATCCTAAACCCCCCCATCAAAAATTTCTGCCTACGCCTATGATAGGAGACGTAACAGCCAAGGAATTAAATAAAAAACTTTTAATTAATCAATCGTCGACATTTCGGTCGCAAATCTACACCTTCATCAGAACGATTATTATTGTTTGATTGTAAGAAGTCCTAAGAGAGCAAATCCCTCATAATATATATAGTAGTCATTAAATATTGTATAATTTGCAACAGCAATTAAAATAATACTGTACAACTTATATTTTGACAATCAGGTCGTGATTTGCGACCGAAACGTCGACGATTGACAATTAAATAAGTCTTTTATTAAATTTCTTAGCTGCTACTTCTCCTAAATCTGCGCCCCCTGACCTTCGACTAGCAAAATATTAAAGTTCTAAATTTCCCTCACTGACTCCACTTCCTCTGTCTCCGGCGAAACAGTGAGAAAGAGTGATAAACCGGAACATAATGGAAGTCAGTGGCTAGCGCTTTATATTATATATAAAAAAATAAACAATAAAAAAAAATATAAATAATATTTTCATTAACAAACGAAACGACACAAATGAATTGATGACTCCCCACCCTGCCCATACCTTCACTAGCGACAGAAGCGCACTCTCGTTGCGTAGTAAAGAAACTTGGTGTGAGATGGCAGTGACGTCACGCGACATGCTGATAAATGGTCGAAAAAATTTGAGGCGATATAATAAAAGTTTCACTTTAAAAACGTTAAATACCTAAAATCTATATAAATGCAAATAAAAAATAAATGACTTCATTGCATTTTATCTAATAAGGTCCTGAATTTATTGTTTATGTTTACCACGAGGCCTTGGTATGTTTGGTCCTGAAGCATTAACTGCTCTTTTGTTCTTTCCCTTTCTGTCCATTATTTGTCCTTAGAATAATCCCTGGACCCCCTGAATGTGGGAAAGTGAAAATGTTTGTTATTTAATAATTACTCCACCCCTCCCTTCTCTACTAACTGAAATATATTATTAAATACCGAATAATAAAAGATATACAAAAAATAAAAAATTTAAATATTTCATAGCACTAAATATAAAATTGAATACGTTTACATTTTATAAATAAGCAAGCAACAAGAAAGACCATGAGAATATTGATAACGAATCTCCTTGAGTCTTAAACATAGCTATCAATCATTCCTAAGGGCTGAATTATTGATAAAGTCTAGCCTATCCTAAAAATGACTCATAGCGTACGTAGGTGTAGCGTGACTGTAACAAGAGTACAATCGACGTTTTTTTTTTTCTTAAAAAAGCAAACTAATTCAAGAGTGAGAGAGCTGCTTTTTTCATTCATTACTACAATATATAAATAATTTTTCCATCAACTAGAATAAAAACGGAAGTTGTTGATAAAATAACAAAGAGACTTGTGGTAATTCAAAGCTTGCCACAAAGGGCACTATTGATAATAATAAGAGGGGAAGGTTCACTTATCGGTGTTAAAATTTTATCTTTTTCTTTTTGCATATGCGTGATTTATTCAAGGTCGGTAAGAGAATAGAATTTGTATGCTAATTGAATATAAGAGGTACCACCTTACATTACATACAGGCTCTATCCTCTCTCCTTTAATTGATAAAGAATTTTTACTTTTTACTTAACATTAAAGGGATAAACTTTGAGGTTATAGGGGGTGCGAGAGTATATTTTTATTCCTCTATTTAAAGATAGAATAGATCTATCTGATAATGAAACAAATATTGCCTCCACCTTTGAAATTTATTAATAAGGAACCCAGGTCCTTTTTAAGTGGGTTTGATTAAAATATTCCTATATACTGTAGTTAAAATGAATATTTGGAAAAAGGATTAAGGGATAAATAAAACAATTATTTAATAAAATAATCTTTATTGAATATTTAAAATATGGTAATACAAGAAGATAAAAAATAATATTAATAAATATTTCTTTGTTTCAGAAGAAGGAGCTTTTAGGAAAAAAATCCAGTGAGTCTTCCTTATGATCAAAGAAACAGCACACTCAATTTTTTTTTTTAATTGCGAACTGATCTGCATCTCCTCTATTGCGATGGTATTAGTGAGAATAAAACGTCACACGCATCACATCTCGCTCTTAAAAGGTATTTATTATTTGTATATTTCACTTTTTTAAAGGGTTAACATTTTATTTTTATTACGATATTATTAGGGGAATTTTTAATTTACACCACATTTTAATTATTAATTATTTATTAAAAATATAAATACTGTACAACGTTTCGACTGCTTATTCTGCAGCCTTTCTCGAGTACTGTGCACTTGTTCCGATTCAAGTTTTTAATAAATAATTAATCTAAATTTAATAAACAGATTTTATTAATTAAATAAAATTAACGAAAAAGAGGGTGGTAACAGGTGTATATTTTCCATTCTAATTACAATTTTATTACCTGTTATTATATATTTTTTTTTTTCTCTATCTTCTAGTTATCAAGAAAAAATAATAATTTTTATCTTTTACAGAGGTGGTTATTGCTAGAGGTCGACTTCTCACTACATCATCTTCCTTATCGTTTGACCATCAACGTCTCAGCGCCCCTCGAGGCTCTCTCTCCGCAGTGGGTAAGTCCTGACAATTAAATCTTCACAATTTATTATTTAATATCGCAAATATTAATTACATTTCCCTGGGAAATGTCATTTTCTCTTTTTTAAATCTCGGGTATATCATTTAAATCTACAAGTCTCCCTCTCTCTCTTTATTGATTCGGCTTCCTCCAGCTAGTGTTTTGAAAGGGTGTGTTGCTTTTTTGTTTATTTATTTTTCTCCAAAATTTTTTGCTTTAATAAAAATCTGATACATGAAAAAATTTATCTTCAGAATTTTTTAATAAATGAATTCTAATTTAAATTATCTAAATCTAAATCTATATTAACGCCCCAAATATTATTATTTTTCTTGGGTAATAGTATTTTTGTATATGCTCTCTTTCTCTGGACACCCACGCCCAAACATACGAATCATATTTAGCAAGAAAAAAAATAATAATTTTTATCTTTTTCAGAGGTGGTTATTACTAGAGGTCGACTTCTCCCTTCAATATCGACCTTCTGGCAACGAGGATCTCCATCTCAGTAGCGCACTTCGAGACTCTCTGCACTGGGTAAGTCTTGGCAATTAAATTTTCATTTTTTTGATTATGAAGTAATTTAAAATTCAAAATTTTCGACTTGCAAATTCTAATATTCTCTGAGAACATTTTTACATAGTAATAATAATGGAGAAATGGAGATATCAGCCAAATTGGATTGATTCAGGTTCAATAAAACTCCCAGAATAAGACGTTTCGGCCTGAATTTATTTGGCCATCTTCAGTTATTGGGAATTATACACATAGTGCAAGTGCACATGTGATCAAACCGGGATTTGTCAATAATAAAATTTTTCCGCTTCATACAAAATTATATGGCTTCTGTGCCCAAGCTCAGAGATAAAATTTTACATAGAAAAATATAATTAAAAAAATTATTTGTGTTTAAATTGTTTTTTTAAATAATTTTATTTGCTGGAATTTTTTTTTTTATTAATCATTTTCAAAAATCAATTTATTATCAGTGGCGCAACCAGGATTTGCTCCTGGGGGAGGGGGTTTCGGGGGGGGGGTTATCTCAAAAATTTTTCTGTGAAAATTTTTTTTTGCAGAACCAAAGTTTTTGCCCTGCGGAAAATTTTGATTTCGCGAAACCAAATTTTTCCGCCCTGCGGGGAAATTTTTTCCAGTCCGTAAAAATAATTTATAATTTTTTTTTAGAGACGCTAAATTTTTGCCGCCCGTGGAACCAAATTTTTTACCCATGCGCCGCCCGTGGAACATTTCCTCTTGCGGAAACGAAATGATTTTATTTTTTTATTTTCTATTTGTAATATATATTTTGAGTTTTTTTATCTCCTGGAGGGGGGGTAAAACCCTAACCCCCCCCTGGTTGCGCCAGTGTTATTATACATTCGTTTTTTAATTTGTTTTGTATGAAGGCTATTATACATGTAATATATATTTAGAAGGAAAGTTCAATTCTCGTCAATGCATTTAGGATAGCTATCTGTCATTATTTTGGTTAGTCTCATACTTAGTAAATTAATAAATAAATTTATTCATTAGGGCCTACTGATCGAGATGAATAGGTTCGTTACCTGTTAATTCTCTTTATGGAAGAGACTCTAAAACGTATATTTCTCTTAAAAATTTTAGGCTTGCATGTTAATTTTATAAATACACACATAGAAGTCTTTTATTAAATTGGGGGTGTGTTTTAGGGGTGGATTAATTAAGTAAGTCTTTTAAAAATTATTTAAGTTCGAATATATCCCTAATAAATAAATAAATACTAAAAAGAAGCATAGAAAGTCTTTTATTAATCTGGGGGTGGGTTTTAGGGGTGGATTAATTAAGTAAGTCTTTTAAAAATTATTTAAGTTCGAATATATCCCTAATAAATAAATAAATACTAAAAAGAAGCATAGAAAGTCTTTTATTAATCTGGGGGTGGGTTTTAGGGGTGGATTAATTAAGTAAGTCTTTTAAAAATTATTTAAGTTCGAACATATCCCTAATAAATAAATAAATACTAAAAAGAAGCATAGAAAGTCTTTTATTAAACTGGGGGTGGGTTTTGGGGTGGATTAATTAAGTAAGTCTTTTAAAAATTATTTAAGTTCGAATATATCCCTAATAAATAAATAAATACTAAAAAGAACCATAGAAAGTCTTTTATTAAACTGGGGGTGGGTTTTAGGGGTGGATTAATTAAGTAAGTCTTTTAAAAATTATTTAAGTTCGAATATATCCCTAATAAATAAATAAATACTAAAAAGAACCATAGAAAGTCTTTTATTAAACTGGGGGTGGGTTTTAGGGGTGGATTATTTAAGTAAGTCTGTTAAAAATTATTTCGGTTCAAATATATCCCTATTAAATAAATAAATACTAAAAATAACGCTTAGAAATATTTTTTTTAATTGGGGGTGAGTTTTAAGGGAATTAAGGGTGGGTAAATGAAGAGAGTCTTTTAATAGTTATTTAATTACGAATTTATTCCCTAACTGATTAAATCCCCGTTAGTTTGCAAGTAAATAGAATTTTTATCAATAGAGAATTTATTTGACAATTATATTTTTTGGGCGCTCAGAGAATAATGCGATTTATCTATGCCTCTGCCTGCAGCCTGTCTGTCAGTTGCATTCAAGACGAGACACGAGTCATTACGTGGACCTCTCTCTCTCTCTCTCTCTCGCCCTCGGTGTTTATTTTATATTGTGCTTTTATTTGTGCAAATAAGACGTTCATCCCCCAAACTCATTTCCTCCCCGTCTGGTCATCATTTTATTAAGGTAATGAATATTTGCATATCTCATTTTGATAACGAATTAAATTTCTATTTTCTTTTTTTTTTTTTTTCTCTTAAAATATATTACTTAGCATAGGCGTAGGCAGAAATTTTTGATGGGGGGGTTTAGGATTATGTCTCCCCCCCTCCCCGACTAATAGGGTAGTATAAGGCGTCTAATGAAATATATGACTAGCCACTTACCCCACCTTCGCTTCGCCCCCCCGGACCCCCCTCCAGGTGGCTCGGGCCCGCCCTTTCTTAATTAAGTGCCGCAATTTTTCAATCAACTCGTATCATGCAATAAATAATGCAAATCTCTTAATTTTATGTATGGGCCTAGGATACCGGGGTGTCTCTCTATTAGACATGGGTCGTTACTCGATTTTGCTGTACCAGGTACCAGCTGTTACAGGTACTTGTTCTGACCCGATACTTTTACCTGATACTTTTGTACCCGAAACAAATTTCACCCAGCAACGCTAACTTTACATTAATTCAAGTCAATAACAACGTGTTTAACATTTTTTTCAAATGTTTTCTAAGCTATTTATTCTTGTGTTGAGAACAAACTCATAATTATCCATTACTAAAGAGTTTTCCAAACTGACTGAACTGACATTTTAATGTCTCCAATTTTAAAATGTCAATTTATATACTGCACTAGAAAAATAATTAAGAAATTTCTTTACCAGCGAACGAAATTTAATTTATTGAAGTCCATTATGTATTTCAATTCACAGTTACATATATTTTTATTTTTTTAATTAATGTTTTTATAAAAAAAAATAGTTTCAAAGTAAAAATCAGATAACTTATTTATTAAAAAAAAAAAGATTTTTTTCATTTCTGCTCTCTTTTCAAAGAGAAGAAAAGAGAAATAATGTATTAGTAATAATTAGATTTGTATTTAATTATTATAGGGCCTAGTGAGAAAAGTAGAGTAAAAAATGTAAAAATCATTCGGAATGACGTTCGAAAAGAGCGCCAGCGCAATAGCGAAATAGCCGTGCCAGGAGTGAAGGGACGGGGCGGGGCGTCGCGAGTTGAGGGTTTCAAGAGAGGAAAGAGAGAGCAGGCCTGGGACAGGCGCAACGGAAACTGTATCGGATAAGAAAGAAACGACACTCTAAAGTAGTTTGATCAATGCGCAAGCGCGAGATATCAGGTACGAGTGAGAAACGAATACCGAGCAAATAAGAGATACTTGTTGTATCTGTTATATGAGTATCAACAACTCGGGCATACTCGACTGGACCTGGACAGGACGCGTATCTGTTTCTCACTCATACCTTATTCTCGCGCTTGCGCATTGATCAAATACTTGCTTTTCACTTTAGAGCGTCGATACAGTTACCCGATACAGTTTTCGTTTCGGCTGTTCTCTCATTCCTTCTCTCTTGCGACCCTCAACTCGCGACGCCCCGCCCCGCCTCTTCTCTCGTGACAGGGCAATTTCGCTATTACTCTGGCGCGCTTTTCGAACGTCATTCCGAATCATTTTTAGATTTTTTACTCTACTTTTCTCACTAGGCCCTATAATAATTAAATACAAATCTAATTATTACTTATACATTATTTCTATTTTCTCCGCTTTATGAAAGAGAGCAGAAATGAAAAAATATTTTTTTTATAAATAAGTTATCTGATTTTTACTTTGATATTTAAATACCCGATATTTTTTGCTCGTACCCATTATGTGTACCTGTTACTTTTTCCTACCTGATACAAAATATCAGATTGATACAGTATCACCCATGTCTACTCTCTATGTGTTTCTCTGGAACAGGCTCCTATCTCAGACCTCTTTAAGAAAAAATATAAAAAATTTATTTATATAATAATTTTTATTATTTTTCATTTGCGAGATTTAATCAATTTTAAGCGGCTTTAATTTTTTTATAAAGCATAACAAAAATCAATTCTTTCAAATGGGAAAATTCTGAATTTTCTTGAATTTTTTGCGTTTTATTTAATTTTTTTTTTTTTAAGCTAGAGAAAATTATTATATTTTACTTTCTCTTACCCTATATATGAAATATATAGAGAGAAAAAAGTATTTTTGTATTATAGAGCTTAAATATCTAGTCATGGCTTGGGTCCAATGGGAGGGGGTTTGAACCCCCAAAACCCCCCCCGTGGCTACGCCTATATTACTTAGGGTATATAAAATTATCCAATTTTTTAGATATAATGAATTCGTGTACCCAAGGGTAATAATGAGTTTATCAGAAGGGCTGTAAATCACCCCTTCTGATAAATAAAATAGTATTTTCCTTTAAAAATGAAATTCAAAATACTAATACAAAATTATATTTTTTGTAAAATTTTACATTTAAGGAAATTGATTACTTTCTCTCCCTCCTCATCCTCCACCCCTATTGCTGAGAATTTAGCTAATAATTGAAAATATAAATTCAAAAACTTTTATCTCTCGTCAATGATATAAATAATAACTGTGATTAACATTTCGTTTTAAAACTATATCATTATTTTTAATAATGTTAACAGAGGGTGGTAACGTGTGTACGTTTTCCATTCTAATTAAAATATTCTTATCATTTTTTATTTTTTTGTAAACTCTCTCTTTCTACACACAAACTCACGATTCATATTTAATAAGAAAAAATAATAATTTTTATTTTTTACAGGGGTGTCTATTGCTAGAGGTCGACTTCTCCTTTCATCATCGCTCAATCAACCCCATCTCAGCACCCTTCGAGCCTCCCTCTCTCCAATAGGTGAGTTCTGACAATCAAATTTTTTCATTTTATAATTTCATATCATAAATAATAATTTCTTTTTCCTGGGATTCTCTCTATTTTAATATCTCGATTATAACAACCCCCCTCATTTTATATCATTTAAATTTATAAAAATCTCCCTCTCTCTATTTTTTGATTCGGCTCCCTTCAGTTCTTATAATTTCTGATTCACTCTGAGAATATTCTAACATAGAAAAATATTTCTAATTAAATTTAAAAACATTATCTGCTTCCTATATTTGGCCTATAGAAATGAATAGGAGGGTTGCTTTCTTAAACTTTTATCTCTCGTCAGTCGTATACTAATAGGTGATAGATAGATTTTTTTTTTTTTTAATTTGTTTAAGTGTCTGTATTTATCAGGGTGCTAATTGGCAAGAATAAAAAGGAAGTTGAGTCAAAGCGGAAAATGTAAAACTTTAAAATTTGCGCCGAAGGCGAGCAAAGGGGTCCAGGGGGTGGGTGCCCTGATCGGGCTTTTCCACTTGTACTTTATATAATGTTTGAATGAGGGAAAAAAATTCAAATTTTTTTTTTAATTTAATTTTGATCGATCGAAATGAAAAGGATGCTCTCCTGTTATAACTTTTTCTTTTTATTAATTTTTTGTTGTGTGGGTTTATCGGGAATTTTCCTTTGCTTCACATGAGAATTTAACATAATTTAAATTATAATTTTTACTTCGATTAATTCAGATAATATGTTATTAAAAAACAATTTTTTTAACTATAAAATAATTACTTTTTCTCTAATCTAAAAACAAAAATTTCTCTTTGTTCGGTTATGTAATGTATTAATAGACTAGTAACAAGGGAAGTTTTAACTCTGGGGTTGCGTTTTAAAATTAGCCAATTAATCAAATAAATTATATTTTTCATTTAATTTGGGGAATTCCATTGTATGATAAAACAGAGAATTTAAAAAAAATTCTTAATCAATCTAAAAAACCCCTTTCAATTCTTCATCCCTTGTCAATTAATAATATAATATGGCGCAAGGGATGGAGGGGCAAATTACTTGAATATATACTCATCTATTGCTTTTCTGTAAAGTTTTCCATAAAAATCACTCGATTTTTTTAAATAGAAAGATTTGTTAAAATAAAAACAATAATCAACAAATATTGTTCAATCATTTTTACAAATTATCAAAAAAAAAAAAAAAAAAAAAAAAAAAAAAAACCCTTAAGAAATTTGGACTTTAAACAATTGTGATATCTTTGAGATTAGAAAGTATATCTAACAAAAATTATTTTTTAATTATCTAGGGTGTATGGCTGAATAAATTGAGGCCTAAAAGATTATAATTTAAATAATATTAGTTCTCGGCATTTGAATCAAAGCCAGTTAATTTTAGATAGAATAATGATATTCGCCTTGAATTCTAAAGAATAGATTAATTTGTTACCTATCTGTGAAATATAAACAGCAAAATATTGTTTTTTTTTTTACTAGTAATTTGTTTTCATAAATAAACATGTTCAAACATTTTCATTGAAACAATATATGACAGGTGTGGCTTTTTTTTATCCATTAAGGGCGACTTATGCTTAAAAAGTGAGGTTTTTCGAGAAAAAACTAATTTTGGAGTTAATTACTCGGGATTTTTTTTATTTATTCTATTAGAGGTTATTTTTCTGCACCAAATGACATCTCATTTAGTCCGATCTGATTAGCCGTTCGGAATCTACAGGGGTTTAAATTTTCGAAAAACGAAATCCCGCCGAGTGCTCTCATGCGGTAAAATGACCTCATATCAAAAAAAGAAAAAAAACACCTCGGGGTATTGAACCACTCTTTTCTAAAACTATATTTAGATTTAATATAGCTTTTATGGTCAAGTCGCTATGCGTTGCACAAGTAGGGCTATTTTTCGATATTTTTTTGCCTAAAAAATGAGGTTTTTCGAGAAAAAAACCAATTTTGGAGTTAATTACTCGGGATTTTTTTATTTATTCTATTAGAGGTTATCTTTCTGCACCAAATGACATCTCATTTAATCAGATCTGATTAGCCGTTCGGAATCTACAGGGGTTTAAATTTTCGAAAACGAAATCCCGCCGAGTGCTCTCATGCGGTAAAATGACCTCATATCAAAAAAAAGAAAAAACACCCCGGGGTATTGAACCACTCTTTCTAAAACTATATTTAGATTTAATATAGCTTTTATGGTCAAGTCGCTATGCGTTGCACAAGTAGGGCTATTTTTCGATATTTTTTTGCCTAAAAAATGAGGTTTTTCGAGAAAAAACCAATTTTGGAGTTAATTACTCGGGATTTTTTTATTTATTCTATTAGAGGTTATCTTTCTGCACCAAATGACATCTCATTTAATCAGATCTGATTAGCCGTTCGGAATCTACAGGGGTTTAAATTTTCGAAAACGAAATCCCGCCGAGTGCTCTCATGCGGTAAAATGACCTCATATCAAAAAAAGAAAAAACACCCCGGGGTATTGAACCACTCTTTCTAAAACTATATTTAGATTTAATATAGCTTTTATGGTCAAGTCGCTATGCGTTGCACAAGTAGGGCTATTTTTCGATATTTTTTTGCCTAAAAAATGAGGTTTTTCGAGAAAAAAACCAATTTTGGAGTTAATTACTCGGGATTTTTTTATTTATTCTATTAGAGGTTATCTTTCTGCACCAAATGACATCTCATTTAATCAGATCTGATTAGCCGTTCGGAATCTACAGGGGTTTAAAATTTCAAATTAGAATTTACCGCAGCGCGGTAAAATAAAATGATAGGAAAAAAATAAATGGTGAAATCTTTAGCTGAAAACTCATTCTTTCTAACCGTATATTCCCCATAATTATACCTCTTAAGACAGAGGAGTTATTCAAGCTGATAAACTTTTTCGTGCATGCCCCTCTAACATGATTTGTAAGACGTTGTCACGTCAAAAAGAAATTTGGACAAAAAACAATTATTATATCTTTCAAATTAGAAATAAATCTAACAAAAATTATTTTTTAATTATCTATTATCTGAATAAATTGAGGTAAAAATTATAATTTAAATAATATTAATTCTCCATTTGAATCAAAGCAAAATAATTTTAGATAGAATAATGATATTCGCCTTGAATTCTAAAGAGATAGATTAAATTGTACCATCTGTCAAAGTTCCTCAGCATAAATCTGTTCATATTTTTAATTTCTTAATTATTTGTCATCATCGATTATATAAAATTATATTTAGCAAATGTGTGAGTATGTTTAGTCAAATCCGAATTGAGGTATTGAATATTAATATCTTATTTAAATGAATAGATCTCGAAAATTATTTAAATAAAATGAAATACAGGGTGTCGGAGTTATCAAAAGAAATTTCAATTACTCGATTTTCTGTTTTACTGAATTTAACTGTTTAAAAGATATTGTATCCTCCTTACCTATTTATTTAACAAGGGATGATTTCAAGGGTGCCTTTTTAAGTATTTTAAATTTCATATTTAATCTAATAAATAAAGGTGAGATATATTTTATAAAAGATAATTTTTTTTTTTATAATTATGATCGGGTAAAAGAAACCAAGCAAAGTCAATTGCGTTTATCAATGATAGGCCTATTATTTTATTTTTTTTTACAAATTCTCTCTTTTTCCTAGTATATACACACAACAAATACACGAATCATATTTAATAAGAAAAAATAGTATTTTTTTATCATTTTTTTTCTTTTAGAGGGGTGGGAAATATTATAAAATAAATGAAATAATTTTTTTTTTTTTTTAAATAAATGTTTTCGTCATTGAAGGGCATTCACTGGTAGATCGCGTCTCTATTTATTTCAATTGGATTGGTAGCCAGGAACCCGCGTCCCTTGGTGCAAATTGCCATCCAAATCACCAAGGCCCGAGGGCTAAATGAAACAATTAAATTAATATCTTGAATATTTCAAATTGGATGAGAAAATAGAATAAAATATTTTTTGTTTCAGAAGAGAGACCTTTTGAAAAAAAATCCATCTGAGTCATCATCATTACGCAAATGGAAATCAAGTTGCATTTACCTGGAGCAAGAAGCCAGTCGATCTCTCTGCCTGCTTCTCTTCTATTGCGATTCTATTAGTGAGAATAAAACGCCACGCACCCCTCATCTCACTTCAATTAAAAGGTATTTATACAGATAAGTGTAAAATATTATCAAACTTGCTTTGAGCTTAAAGGGCCCGGGCAGGAAATTAAAAAAAAAAATGATTTTTTTAAATTAAAACTTTAAGTTTTGAGCCCGCCTTCAGGAAAAATTTCCAAAAATGATTTTTTTTAATTTATCTAATTTAAAGGCGGACACTTTCATAAGATGAGTCAAATAATTATTCTGCAAATATAAATATTCCAATATTAGGATTAGGATTAAAAAGAATATTTGTGAAAGGATTAAGGGATAAATAAAACAATGATTTAATTTAAAATAATCTTTATTGAATATTTAATGATTGAATAGGATAAAAAATAATTGCTAAATATTTCTTTGTTTCAGAAGAGAGACCTTAGAAAAAAACATCCATGTTCGTCATCATTATTATCAAATAAACAGCACATACGTAATTGGAAATTATTTTTAATTGTGAGAAAGCAGCAAGTCTTTTAGTTGAATTCATCTCGAGGAAGGAGGCATCTCTGTGCAAAAATCATCTCTTCTATTTTTTTTTTTATTGGAGGAAAAACCCCCCCCACCCCCATCTCACCCCAATTATAAGGTATTTATAATTTGCATATTTCATTTTCATTAAGGGTTAACATTTTATTTTTGTATTTTCTTTCTTAACATATATTTGTAAAATTATCCTTTTTTTAATGATGAAACCAGAGGGTGAAAAGGGGCGTACATTAGGGTTGATAAGGGGTGTACATTAGGTTAACAGAGGGTGGTAAGGTGTTACGTTTTCCATTCTAATTAAAATATTATCATTATTTTATTTTTTGTAAACTCTCTCTTTCTACAAACAAACACACGGACCATATTTAATAAGAAAAAATAATTTTTTATTTTTTACAGGAGTGTCTATTGCTAGAGGCTAGAGGTCGACTTCTCCCTTCATCATCGTCCTTCTCGCTCAACCCACCCCATCTCAGCCCACTTCGAGCATAGCTGCAATAGGTGAGTTCTGACAATCAATTTTTTTCAATTTATAATTTAATATCACAAATAATAATTTTATTTTCCTGGGATTCTCTCTATTTTAATATCTCGAGTATAACAACCCCCTCATTTTATAATATTTGATTATCATTTAAATCTATAAGTCTCCATCTCTCTCTTTTTTGATTCGGCTCCAAACAGTTTTTTTTTTTTTTCAAAACTTTTTACTTTAGTAAAAGATCAATTTTCTCAACTAAAGCAGCTTTTTCCAAACTGTGAGGCGCGCCTCCCTACGGAGGCGCGGACTAATCTGAGGGGAGGCGAGAATATTGGCCACATCGAGCAATTTTCTAAATGACTGCAAAAGTTTTATAATTTAATAAATTTTTTAGAAATAAAAATTTTTATTTGTATTATTTTATAAAATGAAGGGGGAGGCGTCATACGATTAAATATTTTTAGGGGAGGCGTGGTAACATAAAAGTTTGGAAACCACTGGCCTAAAGTAAGACTCATTCTAGAAAATTATACTCTGTGTAAAACCCAAAGGCGGATCCAGGGAAGTTTTTCAGGGTTTTAATTTTTTTCTGACTAGACGCGAAGCTCGCCGAAGGCGATAGCATTGTTAATTATTTTATTTATTAGGATTGGATAAGGGGTTGAAAAATTGAAAAAAAAAAAAAAAAAAAAAATGTTTTATAAATTTATTTTAGCTAAATCGAAGCCAAATAAATAGAAAAGATTCAAAAAATAGCGTTGATTATTATTTTAGATTAGGGGGATGAAGGGTTGATTATTTAAGAAAGGTCCTGGAATATTCCAATTCACTTGTTGACATTTTTTTCCAGCTCTAAATATAGTTAGATTAGAGCAAACGGTATTTTTTTACTTTTAATAAAAAGGGAATTGTTATTTTCATCTATTTTATTCCAAAACAAAGAGAGAGCGAATCTCTCGTTCAGTCGAGTCGAGCGCGTTGCCGGGCTGCAGGCGCTGCTCTCTTTTTTGTGTTTAAAGTGAATCAAAGTGAATAATTAATATAGTGTAACCCACCCTGACCACCCCGTCAGCCAACACACCCTCTTGAGTGTCTTATTAAAGGTAATTATTATGCATTTTATCGTTGAAAAAAAAAATGATAGAAACAAATAATTTGACTGCGAAAAACGATTCTTTTGATTTCACTAAGGGGAGAGGGAGAATATAAGCTGTTGAAAGGGGGAGGGGGAGTGTAGGTGTCATTGAAAAAAAAAATTAGTTTTTTATTTATTTATTTATTTTTTTAAACACACTTTTTTCCCATTCACACTCACATGCATACAGTCTTGCTTTCCGGCAACTCAGGCCTTTTAAGACTTTATACGATAACCGTTATTAATTAATAATATCCATAATGGGTGTCCAGGCATTTCAATTTAAGCCATTTGGTATCCATTTCGGACTGCCAGGGGTCCGAGCCTGAGGGCATTTTTTTTTAATCTTTTCTAAAGTCACCATTATTTACTATTATATTCTTTCTATATGGCCTATATTTTTGTCAATCAAATACTTTTACACAGGGGTGGATTAAGGGTTGAAAATTAAATTAAAATAAAATAATTTCAAAATAAAATAAAAATTAAAATGATTATTTATAAATGTATTGAAATTATTTTGAGAGTAATTTCGCGGTGAAGGCTCGCATTTCCTTAAAGGGGGGGGGAGGCATTAACCAAGGGGGTTAATGCCCCATCCCCTATAATGCTCAAAGATATTAATGTTTTTTAATACTTTTACTAAAAAATAAGTGCATTCCGTTTGAGTTAAAATTTAAATTCAATATTTAGCAAATAGGATAGTGGGGTAGAAACATTTTAATGTCATTCTAAAATTTCTTATTATTGGGGCGGAATTAATTTTTGAAGATTTCGAAACTCTCATAAACAGATAATAATAACACTGGGTAACTTAGAAACCCATCGAATCCGGGATTTTTTCATTAGGTAGAAAATTAAGATATGATTAGTCTCAATACTCTTCTTAATTACACGAATAAAAATTTTAAATCTTAAAAAAAATATAAATTTCTCTGGAAAACCTGTAATTATCAGGGAAATTTCAAATCATTTCTCTGTAGCCTGTACCCTGTTTATATATAGAGAGAAAGTATTGGATTCATGTCAAAAATTCGATGTCGAGATTTTGATGGATATACTCGTTTTGAGGTCCCCTGAATCCAAAAAATCTGGTGTGACTGGCGCACAGCACACAACTTTCTCTTACCTTCGGTAATCGAAAGTTGTGTACTGTGCTTGTCACACCAGATTTTTTGTGTCGACATGTATTTAGTTCCCGGCAGTAGGGAATATTTGAATTTAGATGTAAAATTTATAAGTATGGGAAAATATTTATATTTTGTTACCATGGCAACCATTTCTCCTATCTTTCCTATGAAGCACAAGAGTAAAGTGTGCTTCAAACAATTTTGAGGGCAAAACGAGAATATACATTTGAAAGAGCATCTAAAAAATAATTGATTTTTGAATTTTAATCAAAATCGTTAGAGCGAATTTTGAGAAAATCGAAAAAAACTGAAAAAGTACATCAGTAAAGTACTAGTACTCTTTGGCCGATTTTGATTAAAAGCTTATTTTTCCGGTCCCAGGGGGTGTTTAACTTAAATATAAAATTTCAGCCTCATAGCTCAATTCCTTCATGCTTAAAATTGAACACAGACACACCCACACACCCACAGACAGACCATGTCGCGAAAACCACTTTTTTGGATTCAGGGGACCTCAAAACGTGAAGATCCATCAAAATCTCGACATCGAATTTTTGACATGAATCCAATACTTTCTCTCTATATATATATTACATATATACATAGGTAAGAGAAAGTAAAAAGTTGTTTTCGCAAACATGGTCTGTCTGGGTTCAATTTAAAGCATGAAGGATTTGAGTTAGGAGGTTGAAATTTTATATTTAAGTTAGGCACCCACCTAGACTAAGCTTTTGATCAAAATCGGCCAAAAAGTACTAGTACTTTACTGATGTACTTTTTCAGTTTTTTTAGATTTTCTTAAAATTCGCTCCAACGATTTTTTTCAAAATTCAATTATTTTTTAGATGCTCTTTTAATTGTATATTCTCATTTTGCTCTCAAAATTGTTTAAAGCACACTTTACTCCTGCATTTCATAGGAAAGATAGGTTGTAACAAAATATAAATAAATATAAGTACTGTGCGATCAGTCACGCCAGATTTTTATTTCTTATTAAAATTAAATTATATGATTTCGAATACATAAAATTGAATTTTTGATTTTTAATTTTTTTTAAATTTAAATAACACTTTCATAAAATGAGTCAAATAATTATTCTGCAAATATAAATATTCCAATATTAGGATTAGAATTAAAAAGAATATTTGTGAAAGGATTAAGGGATAAATAAAACAATTATTTAATAAAATTAATCTTTATTGAATATTTAATGATTGAATAGGATTAAAAATAATTGCTAAATATTTCTTTGTTTCAGAAGAGAGATGTTCGTCATCATTATTGTCAAATACGCAATTGGAAATTATTTTTAATTGTGAGAAAGCAGCAAGTCTTTTAGTTGAATTCATCTCGAGGAAGGAGGCATCTCTGTGCAAAAATCATCTCTTCTATTTGGATTCTATTAGTGAGAATAAAAGGACACACACCCCCCCCATGTCACTCCAATTATAAGGTATTTATAATTCGCATATTTCATTTTCATTAAGGGTTAACATTTTATTTTTGTATTTTCTTTAACATATATTTGTAAAATTATCCTTTTTTTAATGATGAAACCAGAGGGTGAAAAGGGGTGTACATTGGGGTTGATAAGGGGGGGGTACATTAGGTTAACAGAGGGTGGTAAGGTGTTACGTTTTCCATTCTAATTAAAATATTATCATTATTTTATTTTTTGTAAACTCTCTCTTTCTACAAACAAACACACGGACCATATTTAATAAGAAAAAATAATTTTTTATTTTTTACAGGAGTGTCTATTGCTAGAGACTAGAGGTCGACTTCTCCCTTCATCATCGTCCTTCTCGCTCAACCCACCCCATCTCAGCCCACTTCGAGCATAGGGTGCAATAGGTGAGTTCTGACAATCAATTTTCTTCAATTTATAATTTAATATCACAAATAATAATTTTATTTTCCTGGGATTCTCTCTATTTTAATAGAGATTTGTCCTTCAATATTTCCATATTTTATCTAAAGGGGTAGAAATTACTTCTTGTCCAAGTTTGAGCTTGAGTGGGCTTCGGAATCGCTCACACCCCACCCGCTTTATCCTATATATTTTTTTTATTTGAGGGATGTTTAAGGCAGAGTGAGGTGGGTCTGTCCGCAGGAATATGTAGAAAATCAGTAAAAAAATTGTGAAAAAATCACAAAAAATCGATCATTTTTAACGATTTTTTTGCATTTTAAGGGACAAAATCCTCCCCCACATCCCCCCGCTTGGATCCTAATGTTAATGTTTTTTAACTTTTCACTTCTCTAGACCTTCTGAAGAAATGTTGAGGCTAAAATATTCCTTTTCATCCCTCCAAATTTGATTCATGATCATATAATTAACGAAAAGGGGTGGAAAAAAGTAGTGGACTACCCCCCGAAAACGGTACGTGGTGGGGGAAAACGGAGGTCATATTTGGATTCAGGAGGTCATTTTACTTAAGAATCTGAAGAAATTATCTCGGGGCCTGAAAAAAAGTTTCATTTTGTCGCACAGTGTAATAAGACACTCGCCCAATTAACACTTTCATAAGATTTGCCAAATTATTAAATCTTAATTAGGGTTTGGAAAAAACCGGAAAATTTTGAAAACCGGTTTTTCGGTTTTTTACAAACCGGTTTTTTCAACATCTGAATCTAAAGTATTTAGAACGCACCCCCATTTTGGAAGTTAAATTATTTGGTATACAAGATATTTTAGAAATATTTTATGGCTTGGTACCGAAAAAGATCCCTTGTTTACATTCATAGAATACAAAAAATCCAAATAAATACACAAATATTTCTCTATACATTTCCTATGGGGAAAACGTAACTTTAGGAATTAATAACTCAAAAAATTATAGGAATTTCGGGACCCGAGCATTTTTCCGGGACTCTTCTTCATAACGTCCTCTATAAGACTGCAAAATTTCGTTTAAAAATTCCAACGGGAAGTTGGTCAAACAGAGCGTTCAGACGGACAGACGGACACTCCGCTATTATTAAACATAGATGATTTAAGTGTTGGAAAAAAATATAAATAATTTATAATTTTTTTTAAATTTGTTGAAGGTCTTTTTCGGTATCTAAGTCCGTTTAGACCCCATCCCTATTTATTTCAAATGATTGATAGCCAATTAAAATTAAATAAATTTTTCCTCGCTTGGGCCGGAAAGCGAACCTGAAACCCCAAGCCACTAGATAGCTAATGTCTTCTCTCTGCCATGGGTCACGGGCTAATTTATAATTTGAATACAAGTATTACTGAAGAAAAAATAAAAAAAAAAAAAAAAAACCGAATTCGGTTTTTTGGGAAAAACTCTTTTTCTCGGTTTTTGAAAATTAGCCAAAAAACCGGTTTCGGTTTCCACCGGTGTCCAAACCCTAATCTTAATACAATTGTTTTCCAAACATTATGTTATCGCGCCTCCCTTCAAATTAATTAATCGAATAACGCCTCCCCTCCCCCTTTTTTATAAAATAATACAAATACAAAAATTTTTATTTTTGTATTAATACAAACTATTATATTATTTATTATTTTACCTATAAGATTGTAGCAATACTTTAGAAAATTGCTCGCCGTGGCTAATATTCGCGCCTCCCCTAGGACTAGTCCGCGCCTCCCTAGGCACAGTTTGGAAAACGCTGTCTTAATATAATTAGAATACTGTATTTAAAAAGAAATTATGGATTAAATGAAATAATTTTTAAATAAATATCTGTTTTCGGCATCAAAGGGCATCTCTATTTATTTCATTTGGATTGGTACCCACGCCCCTTGGTGCAAATGGCCACACCCAAATTACCTAGGCCCGAGAGCTAAATGAAACAAATTAATAAAAATAGTCTTTCTTGAATATCTCAAATTTGATGAGAAAATAGGATAAAATATTTTGTTTCAGAAGAGAGACCTTTGGAAAAAAAAAATCCATTTGATTCATCATGATGACGCAAATGGGAATCAAGATGCATTTACCTGGAGCAAGAAGCCAGTCGATTGAATTCATCTCCCTGCTTCCCTATTGCCATTCTATTCTAAGTGAGAATAAAACGCCACAACCTCATCACTTCAATTAAAAGGTATTCTAAAATTTGCATATTTCATTTTCATAAATTCATAAAAGGGTTAAAATTTTATTTTAATAATATTTTATACCTAAGAGATTTGATCTTTTTTTTATTTTAAATAATGAAATTAGAGGGCGTTAAGGGCCATACATTATCCCATCTAATTAAAATATTATTTCTAATTTTCCCCTATAAATAAGTGTAAAATTACTCGTTCTGGAAAATTGTTTTTGGGTGATATTAAGATTAAAATATTTTTTCTATTGCTTTTTTCATATCAGACCAAGATAGGAGTTATCAAAAAAAAAAATATATTCAAAATCAATTAATCATCTTATTTGTTTGGTTTTTTTACTTTTTTTTTACTAATCCATATGGCCAATTTAAATAAAAAGTCGAAAAAAATTATCTTCCCTTTCTTTAAATTTTTACATACATTTTTACTTTTTACAACTTGCTTTGCAAATTGAAATATTTAAGATTATATCTTTTTATTTTCTAAAATTTGAATTTTATTTATTTCTTAAATGTTAATAAATCTAACATATTAATAAGGGAAGAAATATCTGAGCTGAGTAAAACAATCATATAAAAAATAAACTTTATTAACTATTTAAATATGTAGCTTATAATGGATTAATAAAAATAACAAGTCTTTTAAATTAATTAAATAATTTTCATTTGTTCCAGGATCCTCCCTTTGTCAATCAGCGGCCAAGTCGACGAGGGTCATCTGAAAATAATAAACAACACATACATGTGAGTTGAAGAAAATAATTTAAAAAATACTATTTCATATGCAAATGGAAGACATTTATAATATAAATGTTATTTATAATATAAAGGGAGATCTTTTCCATTGCATTAAAAAATAATGTCTGCATAATTTTAACTCATTTGCAAAACAGGAACACGTAGCCCATCGCCTTTGAAGTTTGAGAATTTTTAAAATTTCTTAAAGCTAAACATTCCCATTGATTTCCTCGGCACAAGGGACTAAATTAATTTTACATTCCAATTAAACTAGAAATTTATTATATAGAATCTTTTGCCCAAGGGGCTTGGAGTAGTTGGTAGCGTGCCTATCTTCTATACCGAACGTCTCGGGTTCGGACCCCAGGCAGTTCATAATTTTATTTAAGGCATTTGGATACCAAATGACTTAAATAAAATGCCTGGACCCCACAATTGATATATTAAACATACTGATTATCGTAAAAAGTCTTAAATGGCCTCAGTTGCCGAAAAGACTGTGTGAATGTGTGTGAATGTGAGTGTGAATGAGAAAAAAGTGTGAATGTTTAAAAAAAAAAAAAAAAAAAAACTATAAAAATATAGAATCTTTTATTGATAAAAATTATCTTAAAGAATTCATTAAAGAACTAATAAAAATAGATAGATTTTTAATAACCCTATCTTCAATCTCAATTTTAATTGTTTAAAGCCACTGAATGTTTAAATTCATTCTCGTCCTTGGGTCATAGCACAGTGGTAGAGTACCCTCCTCTTGTTCTAGGGGTTTAAATAATAATCCCTTGGGCTAATTAGGATAGAATAATGACATGCGCCTTGAATTCTAATTCTAAAGAGAGATAGATTAAATTGTATCATCTGTCAAAGTTCCTCAGCATAAATCTGTTCATTTTTTTTAATTTCAATATTATTTTTCTTCAACGATTATATAAAATTATATTTAACATGTTTAGTAAATCCGAATTGAGGTATTGAATATTAATATCTTATTTAAATGAATAGATCTCGATTAATCTCTTATTTAAATAAAATGAAATACAGGGCGTCGGAGTTATCAAAAGAAATTTCAATTACTCGTTTTTCTGTTTTACAGAATTTAACTGTTTACCTAATGATATTGCATCCTCCTTAGAAATTTATGTAAGTCTTTTAAAAATAATTTAAATTTAATATTTAATTTAACGTGCGACACGGAGTAAAATTTCCCGATTTGACTAAGTGTTCAGTTCATATTAGAAAATACTTCCAGCGTTATCATTTATCGATCATAAAATTTTAAGATTTGAGCTTAAAGGGCCCGGGAAAAAAAAAATTGAAATTGAAATTTTAATCACGAAATTTATTTTTTATTAGAATTTTAAGATTGGAGAGCAAAGGGGCCGAGCCCCGGGGACATAGCCCCCCTGCCCTCCTCTGGCTGCGGCCCTGGTTGTGAGAAAGTATTTTGAGGGGTGCTAGTCGATTTATAGAAATCTTTCTCTAAAATTTTATCTTTTTACTTTCTTTACGCAATAGATCAACAACTTGAAAATTTTAAACGTGAAAGGGATAACCTTTTTTTTTGGTAGACAGGTTATAGGGGGTGCAGAGTAAAGACAGGACAGGACTATAATTTAATTATATCAGATAATCAAACAAATATTCCCTTCTCCTTTGAAATTTATTAATAAGTAATCCTTTTTTCGGAGGTTGAATAAAATATCCCTATATACTGTAGTTAAAAAGAATATTTGGAAAAAGGATTAAGGGATAAATAAAACAATTATTTAATAAAATAATCTTTATTGAAAATATGGTAATACAAGAAGATAAAAATTAATATTAATAAATATTTCTTTGTTTCAGAAGAAGGAGCTTTTAGGAAAAAAATCCATGTGAGTCTTCCTTATGATCAAAGCAACAGCACAAATGCATTTTTTTTTTTTGAATTGTGAAATGATCTGCATCTCTACTATTGCGTTGATATTAGTGAGAATAAAATGTCACACGCACCACATCTCGCTCTTAAAAGGTATTTATTATTTGTATATTTCAATTTTCATTTATTTTTTTCTTAATTCTCTTTCTCTTAGTTAACACATACACAACACACACACAAACATAAGAATCCTATTTAGTAAGAAAAAAAGCAATAATAATTTTTATCTTTTACAGAGGTGATTATTGCTCGAGGTCGACTTCTCACTTCATCTTCCTTGTCGGTTGAGCATCTTCTCAGGCCTCTCTCACTTCACTGGGTAAGTCCTGACAATCAAATTTTCACAATTTCATTTTCCTGGGAAAGATTATTCTTTTTTTTTTAATCTAGGGTATAAAACCCCCACATTTAATATTTTATTATCATTTAAATCTACAAAAGTCTCCCTCTATCTCTTTTATGATCATAGATAGTTTATGATTCGGATTCCACCAATTCGTTTTTTTTTTTTTTTAAATGGGTGGTTTGCTTTTTTACTTTCTCTTACCTATGTATGTATGCATGTTAATTCAGGGTGGCTACAGACCTGGAAAACCTTAAAAATCTGGAATTATCATGGAAATCTCTGGAAATTTATTATAACTTTTTACTCATTTAATTATATCTGACACTGAGAAAAAAATAATTCCTGTTAAATTTCTATATTATCGCGCCTTCTAAAGCTATTTCAAATTAGTTATTAAATTGTTTTTGCTCGCTATGTGACTATATTCCCGACACTAAAAAAATGTAGTAGGCCTATTGCCTAAACAAATTTCATGGCTCAAGAAATTCGTTGGAACAAATTTTTTTATCATTAAATTCCATTAAAAAAGAAAATTAATCTTTTACTTTCTCTATATGTTAATATAGAGATGAAGTAGCATGGGCGTAGCCAGAAGGAGGCAGGGGGGCCGTTGCCCCCCCCCCCCTGGCTTGTCTTAAAAATTAAAAAACAAACAAACAAACAAATATATATTTTTCCCATTGGGAATTTTTTTTTAACGCCCCAATCCACTATATTAATTTAATTTTTTTTATTTAAGTAAATAATTAATAATCTATGTATATATTACTTGCAAACCCCCCCCCTCTCGACCTAATGAGGGGTTGCCCCCCCCCCCCCTAACAAGATGTCTGGCTACGCCCATGTGAAGTAGGCCATTGGATTCATGTCAAAAATTCGATGTCGAGATTTTGATGGATATACACGCTTTGAGGTCCCTTGAATCCAAAAAAGTGGTTTTCGTGACATGGTCTGTCTGCCTGTGTGTGTCTGTGAACAAAATATCTCAAGAACGAAAAGAGCTAGGAGGTTGAAATTTTATATTTAAGTTAGGCACCCCCTTGGGACGTGACACGAAGCTTTTGAACAAAATCGGCCAAAAAATTCTAGTACCTTACTGATGCACTTTTTGTATCCATCCTTAACCATAAAAGCTACATTAAATCTAAATATACTTTTAGAAAGATTGGTTCAATATCCCCGGGCTACAAAAAGTTTCGCCACACCTGCTACTATGGAAATGTATGAACATGTTAATGAGAAAAAAGTACGAGTAAAAAAAAATACTTTCTAATATAGGTAAAAGAAATTAAAAATAGTTTAAAATCAAACAAAAGACGTTGTCACGTTAAAAAGCGACCGGCTGTGTAGAAGACTCAGCCAACACCAGATTTTTTGTTATTATTTGAAGTAAATTAAATTAAATTCAAACAATTTAACGATTTCTTGAGGCAAGGTATATTGTATCAAGAAAATGTTCATAAAAAAGTTTTTTTTTTTCTCAGAATTAGATATCAATGATTGAGTAAAAATTTACTCGTCTCATCATCTTTATTTTTTTTTTTAACTCATTATCATACAGTAAAAAGATTGTTCATTATTCAATCATTGCAATGATTGGAAAAATAAATTTGTTAATGCTTAAAAGATACAAGTAAAGTCAGAATAGAAGAAAATTCACTCAGTCACATGTACTCCTGAAGATGGGTTAATAGCCCGAAATATATCGAGTTAGAAATTCAATATTTCTTTCATTTATAACTTACTATTGTTAGTGAAAGCTCACATATACTAAATAATTTTATTTATAAATATGTTTCACGGAAAACTTACACCACTTTCCCTCCAAACTATAGAAGAAATGTAGGGGAGAAGAAAAACAGCACCTAGTCGTATTTCATTATTTTAATTCCCATTATGTTGACGTTTCGATTGCCCCAGCCCATTCTGAGGATGATCCCAACCGGAATCGATACTTCAACATTATGGGAATTAAAAAAATGTCTGTCTGTCTGGGTTCAATTTAAAGCCTGAAGGAATTGAGCTAGAAGGATGAAATTTTATATTTAAGTTAGACACTCACCTAGAACGTGAAAATAAGATTTTGATCAAAATCGGCGAAAAAGTACTAGTACTTTACTGATGTACTTTTTCAGTTTTTTTTTAGAATATTTCAAAATTCGCTCCAATGATTTTTAGACACTTTACTCCTGTACTTTCTTTTTTTTTATTTAAAAAAACATTCACACTTTTTTTCTCATTCACCCCCACATTCACACAGTCTTTTCGGCAACTTAGGCCATTTAAGACTTTCGACGATAACCGTTGAAATTAATATATATATTGTGGGTTTAGGAATTTCTATTTAAGCCATCTGGTATCCAAATGGCTTAAATAAAATCATCGGACTGCTTGGGGTCCGAACCCGCGACGTTTGGTATAGGAGGTAGGCACGCTACCTACTACGCCAAACGCGGGGGCTATTTTTTTCTTAATTCTCTTTCTCTTTGTTGACACATATTCACACACACACAAACATACTAATCATATTTTGTAAGAAAAAAAGTAATAATAATTTTTATCTTTTACAGAAGTGGTTATTGCTAGAGGTCGACTTCTCACTTCATCTTCCTTGTCGTTTGAGCATCACGTCTCAGGCCTCTCTCACTGCACTGGGTAAGTCCTGACAATCAAATTTTCACAATTTCATTTTCCTGGGAAAGGTTATTCTTTCTTTCTTAAGATCCCGGGTATAAAAAACTCCCTCATTTTATATTTTATTATCATTTAAATCTACAAAAGTCTCCCTCTCTCTCTTTTTTGATTCGGCTTCCTCCAGTTAGTTTTTTTTTGAATGGGTGGGTTGCTTTTTTACTTTCTCTTACCTATGTATGTATGCATGTTAATTCAGAGTGGCTACAGACCTGGAAAACTTTAAAAACCTGAAATTATCAGGGAATTTTGAAAAGTATTAGGGAAATTTATTATAAATTTTTACTCAATCATTTATATCTGACATTAGAAAAAAATAATTTCTATTAAATTTCTATATTATCGCGCCTTCTAAAGCTATTTCAAATTAGTTATTAAATTGTTTTTGCTTGCTATGTGACTATTTTCCCGACACTAAAAAAATGTAGTAGGCCTATTGCTCAAACAAATTTTATGGCTCAAGAAATTCGTTGGAACAAATTATTTTATCATTAAATTTCTTTAAAAAAGAACATCAATTTTTTACTGTACTTCTTAGGAAAGATAGGATGCCATAGTAACAAAATATAAATAAATATCAATGTTTATCAAATATATCGGCGGCAACTTAACATATATCGACACGAAAAATCTGTTGTAACAAGCACAGTTCACAACATGCTCTTACCCTTACCAAGGGCAAGATAAAGTTATGTACTGTGCAAGGGCGGATCCAGAGGTGTTTCTCGGAGGGGGGGGGTAATCTGGTGCGATTGGTCGCACAGCACACTATTTTTTCTTAATTTAAAGGTGCATTCTGTACTTGTTTGCCAGAATATAAATGCAAAACAAATTTTTAAGTATTAATTTTTTGGATACCAAATGGCTTAAATAAAAATGCCTGGACCCTAATAAATATATTTATATAATAACGGTTTTCGTAAAAGTCTTAAATGGCCTAAGTTGCCGAGAAGACTGTGTGAATGGGAAAAAAGTGTGAATGTTTTTTTATAAAAAAAAATATTAATTATTAAAATTTTACATTAAAAAATAAAATAAAAAAAAGATGTAAAAAAAAATGCTTTTATTTAAATTGAACTAAAAAGAGAGAAATAAGAAAAAAATAATTTAATTGCGCTTCGAAGTGATTCCGAGACTCACGCTTTTATTTTAAGTCATAAATATTAAAAAATTTTAACAAGAACAATTAAATTATTTTTTTCTTATTTCTCTCTTTTTAGTTCAATTTAAATAAAAGCATTTTTTTTTAAATCTTTTTTTTATTTTATTTTTATTTTAAGCTTTTTAGTCTTTTAGTCTTAGCAAAAATCATCAATATGATAAAGTACCACATTAGTTTGGCCTATTTTGATTTGATTCAATTGAAAAATTATTCATTAATATAAAAAAATGACTCGTAAATATCAAAATTCAAAACTATAGTTAATAGGGCCTTATTTGCGTGAGGCTTCAAATAAAGTACCACATTAGTTTGGTCTATTTTGACCCAATTAAAAAATTATTCATTATCATAAAAAATTATCCTTAAATATCAAATTTCACACCTCTAGCTCATCGGGAAGTCTTTTGAAATTACATTATTAATTCGCGAAGGGTTTCATATAAAGTACCACATTAGTTTGGTCTATTTTGATCAAAACCACCATAGAGTGGCGTCATCAAAAATGAACCTTAAGTATTACATTTCATACCTCTAGCCCATCGGGAAGTCTTTTGAAATTACATTATTTCGCGAAGGGTTTCAAATAAAGTACCACATTAGTTTGGTCTATTTTGATCAAAACCTCCATATAGTGGCGTCATCAAAAATGAACCTTAAGTATTACATTTCATACCTCTAGCCCATCGGGAAGTCTTTTGAAATTACATTATTTCGCGAAGGGTTTCAAATAAAGTAGCACATTAGTTTGGTCTATTTTGATCAAAACCACCATATAGTGGCGTCATCAAAAATGAACCTTAAGTATTACATTTCATACCTCTAGCCCATCGGGAAGTCTTTTGAAATTACATTATTTCGCGAAGGGTTTCAAATAAAGTAGCACATTAGTTTGGTCTATTTTGATCAAAACCACCATATAGTGGCGTTATCAAAAATCAACCTTAAGTATTACATTTCATACCTCTAGCCCATCGGGAAGTCTTTTGAAATTACATTATTTCGCGAAGGGTTTCATTTTTTAACAATATTTTTCATATTTTTTGATACTGTATTTAAAACGGATATTGTGAAGGGATTATGGGTTAATTAAAAAAATTTTATAAAAAAAAAAATAATCTTTATTGAATATTTAAAACTTATCTTAAGATATACAATAACATAGGAAATAATAATTAAATATTTCTTTGTTTCAGAAGAGAAAAAAAAACATCCAAGTGCGTCATCTTCATTAGCAAATAATCAACTCATACGCAAAAGAAAATTTTTTTTTATAATAGTGAGTCGATAGAAATCAAGCAAAGTCTTTTAGTTGCATTCGGCCCGGGCCAGGAGCAAGTCGACGGAGCTCGCCTCTATGAAAAGTGCTTCCTTCCCTTCTTTTGCGTTTTTGTAAGGTATTTATTATCTGCACATTTCAATTTATATTTTTTACTTTAAATATAGTTACAAATTTTTCTATCAATTCATTTACATCTCCCGTTCTAATAAAAATAACATTACTAAAAAATTATTTTATCAATTTTATTATTATTTTGTTTTTTTAATGAAATTTAAAATACTAATACAAAATTATTATTTTTTTTTTTTACATTTAAGGTAATTGATTACTTTCTCTCCCTCCTCACCCTCCACCCTATTGCATTAGCTAACAATTGAAAATATAAATTCTTAAACTTTTACCGCTATTAATAAATGTGATTAACATTTCGTTTTAAAACTATATTATTATTTTTAATAATGCTAACAGAGGGTGCTAAGGTGTGTATGTTTTCCCTTCTAATTAAAATATTACTAATTTTACTAAATAAATAAATTATCATCTTTTATTTTTTTGGCATTATTATTTTTTATATAAATAAATATTTATATTTCCCAAAAAAAAAATATGGGAGTGTGGCGGCGGGAGCCGACCCACGGACCCACCGATTTGCGCTCAGTGTGCCCTTCCCACTAGCCCACAGCACGGCATTGGGGGAAATGAACTGAGGTGAGAAGGAAGTAATATCTAATTATATATATTTCTTTTCGTCTCTTACCTAACGCATGGAAAAAATATTTTAAATATTATATATAATTTATTATTTATTATTATTTTTTATTTATTTTTTTTAATAAACTCTCTCTTTCTACACACAACACACGAATCTCATTTAATATTTTTTTTTTTTTTTTACAGGGGTGTCTATTGCTAGAGGTCGACTTCTCCCGTCTACTTCTACCTTCTCGTTTGAGCATCCCCGTCTCAGCCCTCTTCGAGTCTCTCTCCTTGGTAAGAAGTCCTGACCAAATTTTTTCAATTTATTAGTTCAAATCTCAAATATTAATTACAATTTCTTGGAAAGGTCTATCTCTTTTAAAGTCTCGTGTATAAAAAAAAACCCCTATTTTATTTATTATCATTTAAACTAATAGAAGTCTCTCTCTGTCTCTCTCTCTCTCTCTCTCTTTTGACTCAGCTTCTCAAAGTTTTTTTTGAATGCGAGTGTAGGTTTTTTTTTTTTATTAAATTTAAAAATTTCTTCCTAAAACCTCATTTTATTTTAGAGCATTCTAATATGGATTAATATTTCTAATTATACGTTGTATAATTATATTAGATAATAAAAAATTAGCCCCCCCCCCTTGTGATAAGGGATGTTTTTAAAAGTATGTGAATAAAGTAATTTCTTTTAATAATAACTTAAATTATAATAAATAAATATATTATTGTGGTGAGAAGTATTTAAAAAAAAATATATATATATATAATTTCTTTATTCATTTGATCTGATAGAAGAACGCAAGGAAAACAAGTTGCATTAAATTTTAGACAGGAACCATTTGGTTGAATTCTTCTCTGTTCTATCTATAAAGTAGGCCTAGTTGGTTTCTATTCTATTGAGGTGATATAGTGAGAATAAATTGTTACATACATCTCATCCGGGGGGGCCGAAGGAGGAAATTTTGGGGGGGGAAAAAATTAAATTTTCCCCCCCCCTCTAAAATTTTTATAAAAAAAAATAATAAAATTTTTATTTTTTTTTTTAATTTTTTTTTTTTTTTGGCCCCCCTAAAACCGCCCGCCCGGGGGACCGCCCCCCCCCCCCCCCCTTTAGGTCCGGCCCTGATTTCATCCCATATCTCTAAAATTTTTCATTTTCATAAATTCATAAAAGGGTTAAAATTTTATTTTAATAATATTTTATACCTAAGAGATTTGATCTTTTTTTTTATTTTAAATAATGAAATTAGAGGGCGTTAAGGGCTATACATTATCCCATCTAATTAAAATATTATTTCTAATTTTCCCCTATAAATAAGTGTAAAATTACTCGTTCTGGAAAATTGTTTTTGGCGATGTCTGCTTGTTTGCTGGTTGCCTGTCTGTCAGTTGAATTCGAGATGAGACACGACTCAGTCATTTGGGATCCTCTCTCTCAATCTCTCTCTCGTTGTGTAGTTTCTTTTTTATATTGTGTGTGCAATTAAGACGTTCATCCCCCAACCTCATTTACTCCCCGTCTGGTCATCTTATTATTACGGTAATTAATCTTTTCATATCTCATTTGCATAACGAATTAAATTTCTATTTTCAATTTTTTTTTCTCTCTTAAAATCTCTTACTACTAAAAATATACTTATAAAATTATCGAATTTTTAAATACAACGCTATGATAAAGTCGTGTACCCCAGGGTGGAGGGTGTAAATCACCCCTTCTTATAAACAAAACAGTAAGCTTATTTTTTTTCTTTAAAAACTAAATTTTAATAGAAAATTATTATTATTTTTTTTATTTTTTTCTTTTAAACAAATGTATTACTTTCTATTCCTTGTCACCCACCCTACACCCTTCTAACCGAGAATTTAGTTCTATATTATGAAATTATTATTAAATAAATGAAAATAGAAATTCTTAACTTTTATCTCTCGTCAATAGTAATAAGTGAGATTTTTAGAGGTGGAATTATTTTTTCCACTGTCTGAATGGATTCTTTTCTTAAACATTTTCTCCACTCGCCTTCTTTAATTACCTTACAAGTTTCATCAATTCAGTCGATTTTTTTAAAATTTGTTTTTATGCTATGAACGATCGAAATAACGACGTTCGAAATAACTAACGTTCGCGTTAATTTTTTCTATTCTTCTATTATGTGTTTATTCATTTTCCGTGGTATGGGTTTGTTTTTTTATCGTCTCCTTTTGAAATATAATTAAAATTAGAATTTTTACTGCAATTCATTCAGTTAATATAATAAACATTTCTTTATTTACAGTATATAAAATTTTTTTTTTAACTAGCTACGTAAGTACTTTTTGTCTAATCTAATAAAAAAGATTTTTTCTCTTCGATCGGTAATGCAGTGTAGTAATAGGGGTGGTTTTTTTTTTTGGAGGTGGTGGTATGGTATATTGTCAAAAATGGCTGTATAATATTATATATTTAATTGTGCTCGCATGTGAGATGTAAATGTAAAATTTTATACATCTTCTCTATGATAATAAATAATTAATAAATTTATTCTATTCTATTCTATTCTCTCTCTTTTTTGTTTATGGTTCCACCAGTTAGTTTTTTTGAATGGCTCGGTTGCTTTTTTACTTTCTCTTCTCTATATGTATATGTTAATTCAGGGTGGCTACAGACCTGGAAAACCTTAAAAACCTGAAATTATCAGGGAATATAAAGGAACCGGGAATTATCATGGAAATATCAGGCAATTTTGAAAAGTATCAGAGAAATTTATTATAACTTTTTACTCAATCAATTATATCTACACTGAGAAAAAAATAATTTCTATTAAATTTCTATATTATCGCGCCTTCTAAAGCTATGTCAAATTAGTTTTTAAATTGTTTTTACTATGTCTCAAGAACAAAAAGAGCTAGGAGCTTGAAATTTAGGAACACCCCTGGCACGTGACACGAAGCTCATCATCTATATTTTTTTAACTCATTATCATACAGTAAAAAAAAGGTTCATTCAATCATTAATTGAAAAAATAAATCTGTTAATTCTTAAAAGATATAAGTAAAGTCAGTATAGAAGAAAAGGGGATGAAAAACAGCAGCTAGTCGTATTTCATTATTTTAATTCCCATCATTTTGACCAGGGCCGTATATAAGGGGGGGGGGGGCCGAGGGGGCCCGGGCCCCCCGAAATTTCGCAAACACATATACATATATAGGGATATACAGACATCAGCGCAACAAATTTTTCCGCAGGATGGAAAACTTTGGTTCCGCAAAAGAAAAAATGTTCCGCAAAAAATGTAGTGTGAAAAAAAATTTAGTTTCTTAAAAAAAAAAAATTCCTCAGAAAAATTTTTGAGTTCGGGCCCCCCCCCCCCGAAAAAAATTTCTATATACGCCCCTGATTTTGACGTTTCGATTCCGGTAGGGATCATCCTCAGAATGGCCTGGGGGGAATCGAAACGTCATGGGAATTAAAATAATGAAATACGACTAGCTGTTCTTTTCTTCCCCTTTTCTTCTATCCTCATTGAACTACCAGCTATAAGATCTACGTACCTACTTAATATAAGTAAAGTTGGCTGTTCAATTTGTTGAAAAAAAAAAAGACAACTTTAATCAAAACTTTAGACATCTTAATTACAAGAATAAAAATTTTAAATCATGGAAAAATAGAAAAATTTCTCTGGAAAAGCTTGAATTATCTGGAAAATTTCAAATCATTTCTCTGTAGCCACCCTGTTAATATTTAGAGAGAGAAAGTATTGGATTCATGTCAAAAATTCGATGTCGAGATTTTGATGGATATACACGTTTTGAGGTCCCCTGAATTCAAAAAAGTGGTTTTCGCGATATGGTCTGTCTGTGTGCTGTCTGTCTGGGTTCAATTTAAAGCATGAAGGAAACTCTTACCAAGGGTAAGAGAAATTTGTGTACTGTGCGGCCAGACACACCAGATTTTTATTTCTTATTAAAATTAAATTATTTGATTTCTATACATAAAATTGAATTTTTGATTTTGAATTTTTTTAAATTTAGCCCAAATAACATTTTCATAAGATGAGTCAAATAATTATTCTGCAAATATAAATATTTAAATATTGGGATTACAATTAAAAAGAATAAAAAGAATATTTGTGAAAGGATTAAGAGATAAATAAAAGGTCCCCTGAATCCAAAAGAGTGGTTTTCGCAACATTGTCTGTTTGTGTGTCTGCCTGTGTTTGGGTTCAATTTAAAGCATGAAAGATACTCTTACCAAGGGTAAGAGAAAGTTGTGTACTGTGCGACCAGATACACCAGATTTTTATTTCTATTACATAAAATTGAATTTTTGATTTTTAATTTTTTTAAATTTAGCCCTAATAACACTTCATAATTTGAGTCAAATAATTATTCTGGAAATATAAATATTCAAATATTAGTATTAAAATTAAAAAGAATATTTGTGAAAGGATTAAGGGATAAATAAAACAATGATTTAATAAAATAATCTTTATTGGATA
>JAKCPI010001811.1:0-25271 GCA_023213315.1 Euborellia annulipes | reverse complement strand
CAATAAAATTCCTGTATAATAAAGAACAATACTTTCAACTCCATCTTACTAATTTAAAAGAAGTAAACCTCTAAATACGAATTGATTGAAAAAATACTGATAGGACCTAAATGGCGGGAAAGTCTAAAAGTCTTTGAATGCACTCACCCATGACTGTAGATTTAAAAATAAAAATATGTAAAGTCGAAAAGCTTTGTCAGTCCATAAAAAACAATAAAAAATATATTTTATATATCGATATTTATTTTTTCTTTTCAAACTTGAGTTCAAAGTCTTGAAATTTTTCTGATGCTGAAAAGAAGAAATCGATATATTTTGTAGTTTTGGATTCACATTAAAGAAATCTTTATAAATACCTTTATTTCGCATTAAATAATATAGATCTCCTTTAGGTTGATAAAATCACCAAGAGGTCGCATTCCAAAATGTTATAAAAGACCTGAAGCTAGATTTAAGATTTCAAGTTGAAGATAAGCTCACAATTAAATGAAGAAAATCAATTAAATAACGATTAAGAAGCTTTTAATTTAATTAAGTGCAAAGGCTTTTTTCAAACGAACGTTCAAATTTGTTTCTTATTTATTTAGGGTATGATTCAATTTATAAAGAAAAAAATGTTATTGAGATTGAGTTGTTTTTTTTTTATATATATAAATGTTCAGCAAAAGCGGAAATTAAGAAATGCGAACATTTTTTAAAAGATAAAAATTATGTTTATTTGAAAGAACATAACTAAAAAAAATAATAAAAAATTTTTTTCTTGTCACACTCGAATTTTTCTCAGAACGAACCAAAGATGAAGGCGATGGCGGCTTAATAATAAATAAATACGTCATAAATTCCCAAGTTTTTTAATATAAAAAAAATTATTATTATTATATAATAACATTTAATGAAAGAAATTATCAGACATACCATTAATAGAGTTAAATGAACTCAAGCAAACCCAAGAATATTAATTTCATTTATAAAAAGAATTTTGTTTTCGTTTTAACTGTGTTTGATTTGTAAAAATAACAGCGTTTCGGTCACTCATCCTGTGGCCTTCTTCAGTTTCATTTCATTTGAATGTCTAATGAGATTGTCACAGATGTAATCTTAACTTAATTGTACCTGAAGAAGGTCACAGAATAAGTAACCGAAAAGTTGTAATTTTTACGAATCAACCACAGTTAAATCGAAAAGAAAATTAAGGGTGTACGATTATGGAAAAAAATAATCGATTATCTATCATGGAAAATAGAAAAAATTATTTCTCCAATAATCGATTATGAAAAAAAATCGATTATTTTTTAAGAAAATGATCTGTAAATAATCGATTAATCGATTATTTTGCACAGCCCTAATAATATAAACTGTGAAAGCCCAAACTCTGTAAATATATTTCTTATTTAAAGTCTTTTTCGGCGTCTGCGGTTTTAGGGAGCGTTCGATTTGGATGCTCACTATCTTTAAGAGCTCACGCTTATCAACGCTATTTTCACTCGTTCGATTTGACCCGTAAGCGCTTGTGAGCGCTCACTCCTAGCTTTTGATTTGGCAATTGAATCGTTTATTTCAGAAACCAGCTAATTTGTAAGCGACAAAATTTCAAATCATGTGTTTTTGGTGCTACTGTACAATTTAAAGGTAAATACATCTTTTAGAATATCCCAATAGCATGTTTTTGATTTGGTAAAAAAATATTTGAAGGAGACTAGACCTATACTTAAGCTGCAAAACAGTTTTTTTTAGTTTTCCAAAAGATGAAAAAAGCGCACTTAGGTGGTTTCTGAAATAAACGATTCAATTATAAGCAATTGCAAGCAAACAAGATGGCGGATGAAATTTTTTTTTTTAACACTAATAATAAGATTCACAAAAACACATACACACAGTCTTTTCGGCAACTTAATAAAATCATCAGACATGGGATTCGAACCCTCGACCCTTGGTATACAAGGCAGGCGCGCTACCAACTACATGAAGCCCGAGGGCAGGATGAAAAATTAAAAATAAAAATAAGAAACAAAATGACACTAATAGGTTATGTATGACATTTTGAAAGAAAACAATTCATAATCTTTTAATTTTTGTTGGAAAAAGTCTGACAAAAAATTACAGATTTCAATATTTAAAAAAAAATTATTAGGTAAAGTACTACTTCCGGTTGATGTATTTATTCTGAAATTTGATACGGATCTACAATTTGAATGTAAGAAACCAAATTTCATCGATCTGGCTGCTAGGAGTTTTAAGCAATTGTGACCACATACAGACAATTTCAAAATTGGTTTCACAGAGGATTTCATTAAAATAAAAGTATACTAGCCTATATTATAAAGATTATATGATTAACTTATTTAATTAAAACTTTAAAGTTTAATTAAAACTTTAAATAAAATATTAAAAAAAATGATTTCAGTTCATATTATGGATGTTTAATTTAAATTGAAGTTGATAAGGAAAATATTTTTTTTATTTTTAATTAATAGTGGTGTTTCCTGAAGATATTTTCATTGGAATACGAACAGTTGGAATACTTAAAAAAAAAAAAGAAGTCAAAGGTCAGGAAAATTGGTCAAGAACCAAAATTATGGCGTAAAGAAAATTAAAATCTTATCTCATTTTTTGATACAGTCATGTAATGATGCTGATGTTTATCAAATTCATCATTAATTTTTTCCTTAAAAGAACATCTGATCTATTAAATATAAACAAGGAAAAATTTAATATTTAACGAATTAAAAGAAAAAAAAAATAATTTGGTTTATGCCAAAAATTTTTATCGTTTAAGGAAAATTATTTATTATTATTTGATTATCAAAATGTAATTTGTAACATATTAATTAATTTAAATAAATTATGAATAATTATCAGAAGTATTAAATTTCAATCTTAATTTCTTTTTCCTTCCTCCTTTTCCTTATTATTCTTTAGTTTCCGCGTGATTTTAAAAAATGGCAAAAGATAGAGCAAAGGGGCGAAATGTCTGACTGTCGAGGTGTGCGTCTCGGGGTGCTAATTTTGGGAGATTCCAGCGGCCATAATTTTGAAGCTATCGACCTCAAATTTTTTTTTAAATTAAAGCTATTTAAAATATCTACAACTTATAGAAGCCCTTTTTTTGATTTTCGAAAAAATAAATTTTTTTTTTTAGATTAATCGCATTAAATAAAAGATATTTTTAAAAAGTTCGCTCTATATCTTATAGATAATTAAATTAGTAATCATTGTGTTAAAAAATAATTAATTTTTTACCCTTAATTTTTTTTTTTTTTTTTTTTTTAATAAAACATTCACACTTTTTTCTCATTCACACTCACACTCACACACACATTCACACAGTCTTTTCGGCAACTCTGGCCATTTAAGATTTTATACGATAACCGTTGTAATTAATAAATGTATTTGGGGTTCAGGCATTTCTATTTAAGCCATCTGGTATCCAAATGGCTTAAATAAAATCTTCGGACTGCCTGGGTCCGAACCCGCGACGTTTGGTATAGGAGGTAGGCACGCTACATACTACGCCAAACTCGGGGGCTTACCCTTAATTAATTAGCTGAAATATTTCAAATGAAATGGAATAAATCCCTTGTTTCCCATGGGAAAAACTAACGCCATCTCTTGCCGTTTAGAGTAACTAGATAGTGAATCGTCTTCTAACGGTTTTCCGAGACGTGCACCTTAATAGGGAGAGGAGAAAGACTGGTAGAAGAGATTACAGTCTTAGTTCAAGAAAATCGTGGTTGATGAATGTCGAATACAACGATAAATAGAAAAAATTATAATTATATAATATTTTATAAAACTATAGAGCAATAAGAAAGTTTTTGTTTTTTTGGTTTATATAGTCCGAGAAGGCAGGCACTTGGGACTTTGAAAGAAGTCATTCAGCAACTAAGGAGGCCGCAAGAGGCGACCCCCTGCCTAGGAGTAAGCCCGACGCAGTAGTATTGTAATAAATAAGTGCAGTGGCGTCATTTGGGGGCATTTGTCCCCCCCCTCCAAAGAGCTCTGATAAAATTTTATATTATTTTAAATAAAATATTACAAAATATATCTACGAGTATACCAGTATAAACTGTACAAAATTGAATTAAATATCTTTTGACCAAATTTGAGTACCTATTTGTAAGTAAATTTTAAGAAAAAAAAATGTTTGCCCCTCCCAAGAAAAAAAATTCCCCCCCCCCAAGAAAAAGTTGAAATGACGCCACTGGTAATATCTCTAATATCTCTAAAACAAAGATTATACATATATCCCTTGACCCTTAGTAATAATATTAATACATAAGGCAAAATTCCTATCTCAAGGGCAACCTTAAAATAGAAAAAATCTTCTTTAAATAAATATATCAAGGGGAAAAAAAAAATAGAAAAATATTCAAAACAAAATTTAATAGAATTATTTTTACTAGCTGCGCCGCCCGCCGAGGCGGACCCGCGCCTTTTCTTAATCATGTAAAGAAAATTATTATTACTACTATTCCAAGCCAGTTCATTGAATACATAATTGCAAAGAATACATAAATAAAGTAAAGGGGTTGGAGAATAGTAACCAGTAAATTTATATGGATCTGCCAAATAAAAGGACGTCAGGTGGAGCTATAAATAATAATATAATAAACCCTTTTACTCTACTCATCCCAGCCTAATATTCAATCTACGAATACATAAATATTTTTTTTTATACATTTCCTATGGGAAAAATCGACTGTTACTTAGGAATTTAGGAATTAATAGCTCAAAAAGTTAACCGTCGACATTAAATGAGTTTTTTTTTTTTATTTAATTCCTTGGCTGCTGTCTCCTATACCTAATCCAAAGTCTAGAGCCATTTCTCATCACTACTCAAAAAGATATAAGAATTTCGGGGCCGGAGTATTTTTTCTGGACTCTCCATAGCGTCCTCTAAAAGAATCCAAAGGTCCGTTTCAACATCCCAACTGGAAGTTGGTCAAACAGAGCGTGACAGACGGACAGACAGACACTTCACTATTATTATATATATAATAACTGGTAGATTATTTAGGTAGTGGAACAAAAAATATAAATAATATATAATTTTTTTTTTTAAATTTATTTAAAGTCTTTTTCGGCATCTAAGGCCATTTAGACCCCATCCCTATTTATTTCAAATGATTGTTAGCCAATTCAAATGAAATCTCTCGCGAACCCGAAACCCCAGGCACTAGAAGCTAATGTCTTCTCTCTGAGTCACGGGTCACGGGCTAATTTATAATTTGAATTCAAGTATTACAAAAGAAAAAAAAAAAAAAAAACCGAATTCGATTTTCCGGGGAAAACCCGGTTTCTTGGATTTTTAAAAATTATAGCCAAAAACCCGGTTTCCACCAGGGTCCAAACCCTAATCTAAACCTATTTAAATTGCTATAAAATCTCTCGCAAGTGAGATCAAGGGCGGATCCAGAGGTGTTTCTCGGGAGGGAGGGAGGTAATCTGGTGTGACTAGTCTCACAGCACACAATTTTTTCTTAATTTCGGTAATTTAAAGGCGCATTTTGTACTTGTTTGACAGAATATAAATACAAATCAAATTTTTAAGTGTTAATTTTTAATATTTTACATTAAAAATAATTTTTTTTTTTAAAAAAAAGCATTTTTTTTTCAAATCGCGGAGGGGGTAATTACCCCATTTACCCCCCCCCCTGTATCCGCTCTTGAGTGAGATAGAAATGAGGTGTCATTTTACAACTTTTTAGATGCCCTTTGTAATAATATACAAGGGGGTTGTAATCATGAGCGCAGTGGCGTCATTTCAAATTTTTCTTGGGGGGGGGGGCAAATTTTTTCTGGGGGAAACATTTTTTTTTCTTAAAATTTACTTACAAATGGGAACTCAAATTTGGCCAAAACATATTTAGTAGAAGGGATAGGTCGATTCAGTCCAATAAATACATATAAAAAATAATTCTGTAAATTTTCTATTTTTCTATTCAATCTCCAGATCTCAGACCTGACGGTTTCGGCCACTTTGCTGTTTGCCTTCCTCAGTGAGGGCCGGATCTAAATGATATAAGTTATAAAACATACACTGAGGAAGGCAAACAGCAAAGTGGCCGAAACCGTCAGGTCTGAGATCTGGAGATTGAATAGAAAAATAGAAAATATATAGAATTATTTTTTGTTTTTATTGGACTGAATCGACCTATTCCTTCTACTAATTACCAAGACAGTCCTGGTGAGTTTTTATCAAAACATATTTAATTTAATTAATTGTTTAATTTTGTACAGTTTGTATACTCGTAGATGTATTTGGGAGTATTTTATTTAGAATAATATAAAATTTTATAAAAATCAGAGCCCTTTGCCGGGGGGGGGGCAAATGCCCCCCCCCCCAAATGACGCCTATGCATGAGCGTTCCCCCGGAAAGGCTGAAGATTCTAGGTTTGAAAGTCTAGTTTGGCCCACCAATAAAAAAACATACTTACAAAAATGTTAAATATCCGAATCGAGGTATTTTTTGAATATTAATAACTTATTAAATTTAACTCCATTGTTATTAATTAAATATTCATTTGGTTTTATTCATCCATTAGCAACAACGATATACTGTATATATAATTAGATATACAGTATTGTAAATATAATTTCTCTTATCACGTTCCAATGCTCTGAATACACACACATCCAAGCGAGGGGTCAAAATATTGCATTGATTATTAGTTTATCATTAATTTTTTTTTTTTATTTGATAAAAAAAAAATAAAATAAAAATAAGGAAAATATACCGAAGGAGAAGAGAGAGAGAAAGGGAGAGAAATAAATAATAGTAGGTTTAAATGATCAAACGTTGGCATTGAGACTCACTCAGATAGTTGGTTCGCCCCGTTTTAGTTCAGTTGAAGTTGAAGTATTATTCGAGTTGGTTGGTGACCGAGAAGATGTTCGCCACGTTTGTCCTCGCCGTCGCCTTGATTCTCATCCTCATACTTAAGACAACGAAGAAACCGCTTAACTATCCTTCAGGTAGGAGCCTAAAAACAAAATAATTAAATTATTATTAAAATAGTGGTGATTTTTCTAATTTTTAATTTTTTTTGGGCTTGAAATTTTAAGGCCATTTTTAGGATTGTGGTCTTTTGGTTAGGTACAGCATCACAAGTGTCGTGAGTGAAGCATTGAGCTTAGGCAACCAAAATGCTTAGCTGTTGTCATAGGTGTAGCTAAAAATTTTTGATGGGGGAGTTCAAGAAAATTTTTTGAAACATTTGAAAAATTTAAGATTATTTTAGGGTATTTATAAATCAATTTGGTTTTTTTTTTTTTTAGCTAGAGTAAATTATTATATTTTACTTTCTCTTACTAAATATTTAGTCATGGTTTGGGTCCCATGGGAGGGGGGGGGTGGTTGAACCCCCAAACCCCCCTGACTAGGCCTATGGCTGTTGTATTAAAAGTTGCTTTTCCCCTTCAGTTGCATTAAAAGAAGATTATTTATTTATTTTTAAAATATTGGACTAAAATGCAGTGAGATTGGACTAAACTCAAGGCTCCATTTTCGAACATATTAGGCACTTGTGGCACCGACTGTACACACAAAGGGAAAATAAGCTATATTTTTTCCTTTAAATAAAAATCGAACGATTCAAAAATTTTAATAATTCGCTAATATTTTTTTTTTTTTGTATTGTAATTTGGCATATATTAAAATATTGCCAACTAGTTGACTGCTAGTTAAAGCTTTCAGTGTTCTTGATATTAAATAAAATTCTTGTTTTGGGTTAAACCGTGGTTTATTTGTATAAAAAGCACGTTTCGGCCTTCTTCAGGTTCAATCAGAAATAAATTGTTCAGAATGGAGATTCGCTAGATCTACGACGCTTTGTGATTGTATCTGAATTTTTACCTGAAGAATGAGTGGACGAAACGTATTTTATACAAATAAACCCGCTTTTTTTTGATGGGGCAGTCTAGCCGAAAACAAGAATTTTTATTTAATTGTTACTACCAAATAATAATCACAATGTATCAGGCTATCTCAACTCAAATAGAAAAAAAAGTAAAAATCTGGTGTGACTGGTCGCACCAGATATTTAGTTTAGTTTCCGCCGATATATTAGAATTCAAGAGGTAAAATTTATAAACAGAGAAAAATATTTATATTTTTTTACCATTTAAACCATTTCTCCTATCCTATATAGCCTTCAGCACGCTAGCAACAACACCAAGGCCCAAGGGCGTAGGTAAGCTTAAGAGGTGGCAAGGGCGGTAAAGGCTCTTTTTTGAAACCTAAGGCTATTTAGACCCCATCTCTCTATTTATTTCAAATGACTCGTAGCCGAATTGGCTATGGAAATGAATTGTTTTCGCTTGGGACGGGAAGCGAACTCGAGAAGCAAATGTCATTCAATAGTAAATAGTACTTATGGGAACATGAAAAAAAATATTTCTTTTAATTAGATCACATTGCTAATATTTTTAAAAAATTGTTTTGAATAAATATGAACTATGAACTCAACAGCTGACAGAATTAATATTATTAGCAGAGATATTAAAAAAAAAAAATATGTTTTTCCGTTAGCATTTGGATTCTGATGGGCGTTAATTAATAAAAGCCCCCCTTTTCCCATGGAGAATTATTCAAAATTAGACAAAAACTTCAAAACAATTTTAGAAATTATAAAAAACAAGAATACTAGAAAATCAAAACGTGAAAAACATCTGGTAAATTACGTAAACATGTGAAATCTTAATTATATTAATTTGTATTATTAACAAATAGATATTGGACTAATTGGAAAGAAAGTAAAGTTCTTCAAAATATTTTTCTAATTAAAGTTTTTATGGAATAAAAGGTGGGAGACAGAGAGTGACGTCAATTCAACTTTTTCTTGGAGGGGGAACTTTTTTTTTTTAAAATTTACCTACAAATAGGTATCTCAAATTTAGCCAAACGATATTCAATTAAATTAATTTTTACTTTCTCTTACCTATGTATATATGTAATATATATATAGAGAGAAAGTATTGGATTCATGTCAAAAATTCGATGTCGAGATTTTGATGGATCTTCACGTTTTGAGGTCCCCTGAATCCAAAAAAAGTGGTTTTTGCGACATGGTCTGTCTGTGTGTGTGTCTGTGTGTGTGTCTGTGTGTCTGTGTTCAATTTTAAGCATGAAGGAATTGAGCTATGAGGCTGAAATTTTATATTTAAGTTAAACATCCCCCGGGACCGGAAAAATAAGCTTTTAATCAAAATCGGCCAAAGAGTAAAAGTACTTTACTTATGTACTTTTTCAGTTTTTTTCGATTTTCTCAAAATTTGCTCCAACGATTTTTTTTTAAATTCAAAAATCAATTAATTTTTAGATTCTCTTTAAAATGTATATTCTCATTTTGCAATTGTAATCTTCTGAAGACCACTTTACTCTTGTATTTCATAGGGAAGGATAGGAGAAATGGTTGCCATGGTAACAAAATATAAATATTTTCCCATACTTATAAATTTTACATCTGAATTCAAATGTTCCGTACTGTCGGGAACTAAATATATGTCGACACAAAAAATCTGGTGTGACAAGCACAGAACACAACTTTCGATTACCAAAGGTAAGAGAAAGTTGTGTGCTGTGCGCCAGTCACTCAAAATTTTCCAGTTTTTATTTGCTTGACCCGTATTTTTTAAAACCATTTTATTTTATTAGAGAATCAAATATAATTTAAAAAAGATCAGGAAGTCCTTGGGTTAGGGGGGCGATTGCCCCCCCCCCCCCCCCAAAAAAAAAATTTTTTTAAAAAAAATATTTTTTTTAAATATTGAGAGAGATCTTTTTAGAAGAAATTTTTAAAGAAAAAAAGTGTTGAAAAGTTTTAAAGTTTTAAATTTCTCTTAATGACTTCCTCTGTCTCTGAACAATCAGCGAGAGAGAGTGGTAAACAGGAACATAACGGAAGCCAGTGGCAAGCGCTTTATATTATAGTATGATGATATAGAAGTATGAAACCAGCAAATTTGTCTGAGGTTTAATTCGGTACAAAACAGCAAGCAGTCACTGCATGTCATTTTTTAATTAATATCCTGCATTGCAGCCTCTTACAGTTAAATAAATATTCCTTTCGTTTAGTATTTATAGGAATTTTTCACAAAAGGCACGCATATCTCTACTTCCTAGTTTGTTTTGCTTTGATAAGCACTTATCAAGAAAATTGTTGATTTTCAGAAGAAAGAGGAAGATTCTATTTACATAAATAAAATTCAAATATTTATATTATTCCTCTCTTTTCAACCCTTATTGAAATAAATGATTTTAAAGCGAAAAAAATCGCTATTTATTAAAAATGAAAAATTGGTATAACTCTTTTTTCGGCATCTGAGGCAATTTAGACCCCTAATTGATTGGTATTCAATACAAAGTAAATAAATTTATCGACTGGGACGGGATGCTACTTCTGAAGGTCATAGGCCTATTCTTAAAATAGTGGTTTCCTATTCCAAGGGTTAAAGGTTTTCTTCCTCCTCAAAAATTTATTCAAAATATATTGGTTAATATTTAATTTAAATAAATGAAAAGACTCTAAAAGACATTAAACTAAAAAAAAACTCATTTTAATGAATTTAAAACAAAGATATTTCTAAGAAATATTAATTGCAGAGGTGAACAAGTATCTATCATTCGCTAATGTCCGTAAGAGGAGTCAAGCTCGACCAAGGGCGGATCACGCAGCTAGTCATTAGAGATCAAATGAGTTTGAAACTACAATACAAACTGAGATCCCTCTTTATATACTTCAATCAAAAAAAAAATTAGGATAATTCAAGGTACTTTATATCTGTGTGTTTAATTATAATGGTAATAAGTAATGAAGAGAAATGCAGAAATGGTTTTTTATTTTTATTAATATCAGCACTCAAACTGACGTTTCGATCCCGGTAGGGATCATCCTTAGAACATGGAGGTTGGTCATAATGTATGCGTAGGATTTTTCATATATCCAAATCTCATGACAATATACATAATATAAATTAATTGCGAGTCGAATACAATTTATTTAAACAACAATATATACAGCGTTTATAGCTCGGAGATCATGTATATTGTAATGAGATTTGAATATAAGAAAAATCCTAAACATTCCTACATTATGACACCATCCATGCTCTGAAGATGATCCCTACCTGGATCGAAACGTCAGCGTGAGTGCTGATATTAATAAAAAAAGAAAAAACCATAGCTGCATTTCTCTTAATTAGGTTACTTATTACCATTATAAAAATAAGGATAATTGTTTTTTTAACGTCATTTATTAGGTCACTGATGCTAAAAAGCTAGCGGTGTTATCGCCTTGTTATTTAGGCAACCAGATTGATTACTTTGATTGACCGGTTACTTAATTAAGGCGGGCCCGAGACAGTTGGCGAAGCCCCCCCCTATCTAAACGTGAAGCTTCTCATAATTAAGGGTCCGCGGCAGATGGGCCCGAGCCAGTTGGCGGGGGCCCGCGTTTAGTAAATTAAAATCCTTGTCGCTCGCTACTCCAAGGAGTATTATATGAGAATGATTTGCATTTATGATGACGTCACGCAAAATATAAAAGAAGCAAATGATTGATGTCTGTCTCATCTTTTTTTTTTGTTAAATATATGAACTATGATCATTCAATAAGAAAATCCTCTAAAATTAGAGCAAATCGAACAGACTCGGCTAGAGAGGGAGAGGGGAGAAGGTTGATAGTCAGATTGATTGGATTATAAAAAGACAGAGATAAGAAAATTTAATCATTTTAATGATTTTTAAGATATCTATATATAAAGATCTTTTTTAAACATCGGAAAATTACTTGATCCTTTCTGTTTATAATAAATGAGCACGTGGTTTGTTTGTTTGTTTATATGTAAGCACACCACCCCGAGCAATCAGCGTGTGGAACGTCCCCCGGTAGCTATCGGTACCATGTATATTAATATTCCTATAATAAAGTCATACCCCTAAATGGCCTCAGTAGCCGAAAAGGGTTTAAAAAAAGCACACGTTTTTTTACAAATTTTAATCTCCTACGTATTTCCAAAGAGCCAATGTTAAATCCCCATATGAGAATTAGCATGTAAATTTCGATTCAAAACTTTTTACATATTTAAAAAAAATTTTTCCAATTCTTATGAAATTTTGTATTTATTTAGGATTCTCAATTGCGTATAAAATATCCAAATATGAGATTAAAATTTTGAAAAATAGCCATAGTTTATTTCAAGCAGACAACATTTAAAATGCAAGTTTGGTGCTATGGGAACTAAATATATCTCGACACAAAAAAATCTGGCGTGACAAGCACAGTACACAACTTTCGATTACCGAAGCTAAGATAAAGTTACGTGCTGTGCCACCAGATTTTTCTAAATTATATTGTTTAATTTCGAAAAATAGGGACGCGGTCTAAAAGGCCCCAGATGTCAAAAAAGACTAAAAAAAATTTCCCTTCATTCACTGATAATAAACATGATGAGAACGAGACTAAAATATTGTAATTAAATTTCTTAATTGAAAAATCATAAAATTTTATTTATTTTTTATATTGAATAATACCATAAATGGCGGCCTCTAAAACACCTTGGCTTATATTTAAAATACTTATACTTTTGTTATGTTTGTTCGCTCATTTTGCTCACTTCTCGAAAATGGTTTTAACGATTTTTTTTTTTTTTTTCAAAAATATAATAGATTGGTATTTATAAAATTATGGATTTTTACTTTCTCTTACCTATGTATATATGTAATATATAAATAGAGAGAAAGTATTGGATTCATGTTAAAAATTCGATGTGGCGATTTTGATGGATCTTCACGTTTTGAGGTCCCCTGAATCCAAAAGAGTGGTTTTCGTGTTTACATTTTGTCATTCTCTGTCTTCTGAAGACCACTTTACTCTTGTACTCCATAGAAAAGATAGGAGAAATGGTTGCCATGGTAACGAAATATAAATATTTTCCCATACTTATAAATTTTACATCTGAATCCAAATGTTCCGTACTGTCGGAAACTAAATATATGTCGACACAAAAAATTTTGATTCTAAATGAGAACCAAAGTATTTTTTCTGGACTATAAGAATGCAAAATTTCAATTCCGAAATTCTAACGAGAAGCAGGTCAAACTGAAGAAGACCTTCGGAAACTTAGCTATTATTTGATTACAAAGAGAGATTCATAAAGAATTACATAATTATTTTCTAATTTGAGTTTTTTTTTGCGAGTTTTGCTTATGTGGTTATTTGGACAATCTCCCAATTCTTGACATTGACCTCTCGACCAAGTGATATTCATTCTTTTTATCACTATTAATTATATTAATATAATTATTGTCTTCAGTTAATACTTTTCTTTTTTATTAGCAAGTAATGCGCTGAAAAAAAATTTTTCTTTTTACATAAAAAAAATCTCCTTTTAACTTTATAGAATAAAAGATTGAGTTTTTCTTCAATTTTATTTAATCAACATAATTAAGAAATGAATTAGAGATATTTTTTGAAAAATGGTGATGTCTGATGTAATTTATGAGTTCAGCGTAAGAATCTTTATATAATAAATATATACCTCGTGTCGGACTTAACTAGTCATAGATATATTTAAAATGATTGTGAGTATGCAATGGATAGTACACCGATGTCCCGGAAAGGCTGGAGATCCTGGGTTCCATTCCCGAGGGTTACTGAGCGCCCACCAATAAAAATCATCTCACAATCATGTTAAATAAAAGTTTCTTCATTTTTATTTTTGATATAAATTACTTCTATCTTGGTCTTATCCCTATGCGGGGTCGGCAAAATTAATTTATAAAAAAAATGGGGTCGAAAGAAAAGCAAGCGAATTGAAAACATTTCAGAAAAAGATCAAAGATTTTTGAGACAGGAAGAAATAGGAGAGGCCGGACCGTTGCACGGTCTGACGCCTGTTGAAAATATAGAAAAAAGGGACGGACATGTAAAGAAAAAGACTGCCAGTCCCAGCTCGGGAAGCTCGTGGTCGCCATCCACGTACCCAAAGATGTGGGTCCCTGAGCATAGTGAATATTATTAATTATTCTCTCTTTCCAGGTCCTGAATGGTTGCCCTTGTTTGGTTCTGGTCGGATATGGAAGCAGACGATAGTCAAGCATCGAGGCTTCCTGCACAAAGCATTTCTAGATTTGGCCACCAAAAATGGAAACCCTAACATTTTAGGCCTAAAACTAGGCAAAGAGCATCTGCTAATCATCGGCGGATGGGACTTAGTCACCAAGTCATTAGCCCGGGAAGAATTCGATGGCAGACCCGACAACTTCTTCATGCGTTTGAGATGCTTCGGGGAAAGACAAGGTAATATTTTTTATAATATTTATTTAATGATAATTGTCCTTATTTCTTTATTGTCATGTTGTAGGAATCACGGGAACGGATGGCCCGAACTGGACCTCACTTCGGAGTTTCACAGTACGCCACTTGAAAAATTTAGGTTTCGGACGTCGTGAATTGAATCATCTTGTTTCTAACGAGGTGAAGATGCTTTCATCGCCTGATAGTAAATATCTAAAGGATCTATCGCTTGGACTGAGCTTGGGGATGGTAAATGTTCTCTGGTGTCTTATTGCGGGACATCGACTCGATGATGACGCCAAAGTTAAAAGGGTTTTGGATATTCTCAAAACAAGGTATATATAACCAAATTAGGATTTTTATTAGATAGCCTATTGATCTTCTATCCGGCTAATTTTTTATTACATTTAATATGTTTTTGGTCAGATGTTATAGTAAGAGTCCATTTCGAGAATTTTGAAGAATAATAGCCAAAAAATTACATCTTTGATCGCCATAGAGACTACTTATTCTCTCTCCCAGGAAACCCGCTGTTTGCGGTCATCTGCAAATTGATGTATTAATCCACTTCTATCTAGGCAAAAATCATTGCGGTTTTTTATTATTTCAACTAAATAGACTTTTGATTAATTGATCTAGATCAGCGTTTTACAAACTGTGAGACGCGCCTCCCTGGGGAGGTGCGGACTAGTCTAAGGGGAGGCGCGAATATTAGCCACAACGAGCAATTTTCCAAACTCAGCCAAAATTATTTCTTTTATTGTGACGTTTAGGCCACTAGTCTAGGCCATCTTCAGGGCCGGAGGCGAGAACAAATGAAATTTTAATTTTAAAATAAAAATTTTGAATGAAAAATGACAATTTAATTTTGAAATTAAAATTTCATTTATTCTCGCCTCAGGCCATGAAGATGACTTAGACTAGTGACCTAAACGTCACAATAAAAGAAATAATATGTAAGCGAGGCGAATAGCTGAATCAATATGTAGTAGAAAATAAAGGGCCGAACAGCTATATTTATTTTTTATTTAAGAATCCACAGCGACGTTTCGGTCGACTATGTGACCATCTTCATGGCTAGAGTTTAGTCAAGCCCTCTTAAGTTCTTTGACAGACATTTCATAAAATTCATTACGATCTATCAGATATAATGCATTCAGCGCCAAAGTCAATATCATGATAATTTAATTTTGAAATTAAAATTTCATTTATTCTCGCCTCAGGCTCTTAAGAAGGCCGAAACATCACAATAATTTTGGCTTTTTTTGACTCCGCTTTAATATAAATTTATATTTTTTAGCATTAAAAATTTTTATTTTTGCATTATTTTACAAAATGGGGGAGAGGGAGGAGGAGGCGTCTTATGACTGAATATTTTTAAGGGAGGCATAAAGTTTGGAAAACACTGATCTAGATGCTAAACGACAAAACACGGATTTTTATTGAAATATATTCGTATAAATTATTTTGTTTAGATTTTTTATTCTGATCGAATCAGGGAATAAGAAAGATTAGTCGATGTAAATTAAAATTGACCTCACGTTTCGACTCCGGGTCATCTTCAATAATAATGAACAGTGACAAAACAAGGGGTAAAGAACGAGTTATGAAGAAGACTTAGGGATAAAACCGAAACGTTAGAATTTTTTATAAAAAAATATTAGGTGTATTTATTCTCTGAGTTGATGTTACTTAATTTGGACCAGCTGAAATATTTTTTTTAGCAGAGGATGAGATAATAAATATTCTAAATAAAACACAAATATTTATGTAGGCTATATCGATCTAATGAAAAGGGATTTTTCAGAAACAAGGCGTTCAACATGGCCGGAGGCCTTCTAAACGAGATGCCCTGGCTTCGTTTTATCGTGCCTAACTGGGTGGGCTACAATCTCATCCTAAAACTCAATGAAGATATGAGATCTATTTTTAAAGTAAGTCAATTATTGAGTTTTTTTTTTTTTATTAGAATCAAATTTAATTTAAATTCGAATTTTTTTTTAGGAATTAATAGAAGACCACCAGAAAACTTACAAAAATAATAAAAATAGAAGTTTTATTGATGCATTTTTACATGAGATGGAGAATAGAGGGGACGATTCTCGTTATTTTTCAAGTAAGCGAACAAAATTTAATTCCTATTTATAAACAAGGGGTCGTCCACATATTATGTAACGCGTTAGGGGGGGGGGGGGGGGTCTGGATAAAACGTTACTAATTGTGACAAGAGGGACCCGGGGGTTTCTCTAAATGCGACATAACAATTCTAAGTTGAATTTATAAAATTTTTTGAACACAAAAAAGGTCGATTTTCACAACAGGGAAAAATGGAGTGATTATTTTAGTCACAAGGAAAAATTTACTAAAAAAAAAAGGTAAAATGTTATGAATTTTGTATAAGAAATTTTATTCGGGGGAAGTTCGATGTTGTGACATAATATTAGTAGGAGGTTTGTTTGTATGTGAATAAATGTGACATGGGAAGGGGGACTAGAAAATCGTCAAAAAAGGCGTTACGTAATATGTGGACGACCCCAAGTATTTTATAAAAATAATCAATGTCTAAATAATTTTTATTTTATGATTCACGTCCCTATTAAAGCGACTACGTATGAGAAAAGCGAATGCCAGAAAATTAATATCAAAAACAACCAATGGGACTTCATTTGAATTGGATAACAACCAATCAAATGAAATAAATAGGCGTGAGGTCTAAATGACTTCAGATGCCGGAAAAGACAACAAATAAAAAAAAACAATGAAATTTGGGCGTTTGATAAAAAACGAGACATTTGTGTAGAGCAAAGAAAAAAAGGAAAATTTTTTTAAAGAGCAAAAAAAGAGACTAACCCCTAATTGTTCAGATTCAAGACTATTCTGACTATTTCAGAAATTAGCGAAATTTGAAAAAATCTAATTTTTAAAATTATGAAAAACCGAACAAAATCTAATTTCAAATAATTAAAAACAAAAACAAATTCGAGATTTAAGAAAATTAAACAATTTTAAAGTTAAATCCTTGAAGGTTTTCTTTTGTAGATTATTTTCGAATGTCCGGAAATAATGAATATCAAATAATTATTTCCAGAAATTTATTAAGATCTTGCAGCTGATTTGCAAAGTTTAATGATTCACTGATGAATTGAAACTATAAATTTTGCAAATCAGATGTCAATAAATTTCCAAAAATAAATTAAATATTTTGTGACGTGTATTGTGTTACTGTCACAATTTATTCCTTATTTCCAAACATCCGAAAATAATCTACAAAAGTAAATCTTCAAGGATTCAACTTTCGTTTTTTTTTTTTCTGTAGACGTTTCGTGGCGACAATCACATGTCAAATGATAATCGAATTACTACAATCAGTAAAAATCGTCACTAGACTGTCCCGAAGAAGAGCGTGATTGGCGCTCGAAACAGACAGAAATTTTTTTTTTTGCTATTAGCTCAATTTTTTTTATTTTAAACAAAACAAAAAAAATGAAATAATTTTATTAAAAATCTATTTGATTAAATTACCATTTTATTATTAAATAAAGAATTATATATATCATGTGTTGGTCCATGAGGTAATTATGAAAAACATATAACCAAGTATTTATTAATTTAAATAAGCGAAAAATGTAGGTACCGCCGGGAGTTGCACCACGGATCTTGTCGATTTACGCTCAACATGCCCTACTGTTGGACCACAGTACGCACTCGCTTATTTAAATTATGAAATTATGAATCAGTAACGGAGAAATCTGAACGCTTGATTTGAGCGGCGTTTCTCTAGTAGACTGAAATCAGCGATCTATCATAATTTAAATAAGCGAGTGCGTACTGTGGTCCAACAGTAGGGCATGTTGAGCGTAAATCGACAAGATCCGTGGTGCAACTCCCGGCGGTACCTACATTTTTCGCTTATTTAAATTAATAAATACTTGGTTATACATTTTATTATTATTTTATCTAAAAGTGCTTTAATTTTTTTTGGAGCATTGTGCTTGGGGATTAACCCAAATTCAAATCAATCGAAAGCGAAAAAAAATTAGCATCTTATTTTTATTTCAATAAAAGAGAAATGAATGGGCGCGCCTTGTTGTTATGCAACCAGACACACTCGGATTTTTTTTTTATTGCTCAAGCCTTTAGCCCTTGGCCATCGGCACAACACTCATATTATTATTATCGATTTGATAGGAAGTGAATACTCCAGAAATCACAAGTTTAAAAATTATTATTTAATTTAATAACAAATTATAGCGATTTTAGATGGAATATGGATTTTTTTGAGAACCAATTTTTTTTTGCAGTCTCTCAGTTAATAATGATCTGCATGGATTTATTCATCGCGGGCTCTCAAACGACAAGTATTAATTTAGAACATGCTTTCTTGATGATGCTCTTGCATCCCGACGTCCAAGACAAAGTCCAGGAGGAATTAGATAGGGTCGTGGGAAGGGATCGAGATCCTGATATTTCTGACCGAACCAGGTATAGAATATTAGATTAAAGATTAAAAGTTTAAAAATTAATAAATTTAATATTTTGTCACCAGGTTGCCCTACACAGAGGCAGTACTTCTTGAATGCCAGAGGTATTGCTCCATTACTCCATTCTTTGGCCCGCGCAGAGTTTTAAGGGATGCCGAACTCGATGGCTATATTATTTCCAAGGTATAGTTAACAAATAAATTTGGAAAGAAAAAGGGACCAAAGCGTCGTAACAAAAATTACAAATATAAAATCTAGAACGTAGGCTCTAGTACTAAATAATATGTTGATGTCAATTTAATTAATAACACAGGACCGGCCGAAAAATTATAATAATTTGAAAATATTGAAGAAAAAAAGATAAATGTTAAACTTCTGAATAAAAATTCACACAAAATTTTATAATTTTATTTTGCCAAAATATAGCAATTTTTTTTTTTATATTTTAAAGTAATCCCGTGTCCCGTGGCTCAGAGAAAAGACACTAGCTTCTCCTGCCGGGGATCCGGGTTCGCTTCCCGTCCCAAGCGACAAAAATTTATTTAATTTAATTGACTGCAAATCATTTGAAATAAATAGGGATGGGGTCTAAATGGCCTTAGATGCCGAAAAGGATCTTAAAAAAAAGTAATCTATAATTGGCATCATCCAGGGCCGGATCTAGGGTGGGGGGCAGTGGGTGCATGTGCCCCGGGCGGCAGGTATCAGGGGGCGGCAATTAAAAAAATATTTACTAAAAAAAAAAAAAAAGCTAAAATGATATGAATTTTGTATAGAAAACTTTGAGGGGCGGCAAATTAAATTTTGCCCCGCCCCCTAAAAAATCTCCTAGTTCCGGCCCTGGCAACATCCAATCTTGTCACATGATTACTTTATTTATTTTTTTTTTTAATATAGATGACTTTTTTTATGTTTTACGGACGGGAAAAATTTTTGGATCCGCGAACGGCCCATAAAAAAAAATATTTGGTTCCGCGAACGGCACATAAAACAAATTTTGCTTCTCTAAAAAAAATGTAAAATATTTTTGCGGACCGGAAAAAATTTTGGTTCCGCGAAATCAAAATTTTGGTTTCGCAGAAAAATTTTTGAGAACAGGCCCCCCCCCCCAAAAAAAAAAATTTCTATATACGCCCATGAAAGGACTTAATAAATAATTACTTACAAGTTAGTGAAAATGTAACGTAATGTGATGTAATGTTAGCTGCGTATTCTTTTGAAATCACTAAACTGATTATAGTAATCCCATTATAGTCAGTTGTGTGATAATAAATTTGTTATTATTCACACAAAATTTGGGAGTATATTTTACTTGCTGCTGGGCCAAACGCCCTATGTCCCTCAAAATCTCCAACCTCCAGCACACCGATGCCCCGGAAAGGCTGGAGATTCCCGGGGCCATGGGGCACACCAACTCATAAATTTTTTAATAGCCTATATCTTTGATTATTCAAGCCCAAATCTATCATTCATTGAATTTTAATATCTTTCTTATTCCAATATTATATAAAAAATATATAAATCTCGAAAATTATTTAACTTTAATTGTTTTTATTAGCCTGGTAAATTACGAAAGTAGCCCCAAATAAATTATCGAGCATATAAAAAAATAAAGTAGGCCTACAAGCTGATTCATATCAAAATTCTATTTTCAGAATACTACAGTGTTGCTCTCAGTTCATTCAATTCATCATGATGAGAAATATTGGGGCGATCCTGAGGTATTTCGGCCAGCACGGTTTCTAGATCAAAATGATCAATTGATTAACACCGAGCGAGTGCTGACATTTGGAATTGGTGAGTAATATCTATGCTAGTCGCTTTTCTTCTTCTTTCACTGTGGCTTATCCTTTTTTTTCTAGGGGTCGCTCATTTTTATCTTCATTTTCAACAATGCCCTATCCTGCGCATACTCACACTCCAATCCCTTCTGCATGCAGTCTTCAATTACTCAATGCAACCATCTTCTTGGGCCTTCCCCTTGGTTTCTTTCCTTCCACCTTCAAATCCAACATTCTTTTCCCATATACTCCTTTTCTCTTCTCATCACATGACCAAACGATCGCAACCTACTTTCCTGGATCTTTTTCGGTATCTTCACCACTCCTGCCATTTCTCGGATCTTCTCATTCCTCACTCTATCTCTTCTTGTTTTTCCCAATGCCCATCTCACCATTCTCATTTCAGCCACATCCAACTTTCTTTATCGGCCAGATCTCACTTCCATAAATCATTGCGGGTCGTACTACCGTGTTAAAAACTTTTCCCTTCGCCTTGGCATTACATTTACCTTTCTATTGCATAGAACTTCAGACGTCCTTCTACAATTCATCCAACCAACCAATTCTGTGGTCTAGTTCTTTATCAAGTCCCTCTTCAGAAGCCACAAAAGAACCCAGATATTTAAAATCCCTGACTCTCAGAAACTTTTCCCCCTAAAAATATGCTATTGCCTTCTCCGCCAAAACCACAAGAATTATGTCTTCTTTCTGATGATTCTGAGACCTTCATCTTCAATTGCATCCCTCTATTTAAGTTCTTTTATAACCCTCTAAATTTTCAAAGTCAGACAGACATTTATTCTTTTTATTAAGGTGGTCCTTATGCTAAAATTAACGCCCGTATTCAGGATGTTCCTAAGTAAAATCCACTTGTAGTTTTAATAGATTTTTGGGTAGATCAATTTTTTCGTATTTAAGAACTTTGAATTAGAAAAATTTTAATCAAAAGGTATTAAAATTAACTTAATATTTTTCTTGGGAGCGTTTCTGATTCGAGAGAGACCAACCATTGGAATAGGCCCATTTGCTTTAAAGCAAGAAAAATATTTCGTTTTTAATTCTATCAAATGCATATAAGAACTCAAGAGTTCTTAGAATTGCAAAAAACAAACCTAAATGATAATATTATAATAAAAATAAGAAAGATGGTTAAGGTGCGCGTCTCGGAAAACCGTTAAACCACGATTGACTCGATGCGGCACCAGACGGCGTTAGTGTTCCCCCATTAGAAAACACGCAACTTGATCCATTTCATTCTAGACTTTCCAGCTAATTAATTAAAGGCAAAAAATTAATTATTCTTTAACACAATGATTACTAATTTAATTATCTATAAGATGTAGAGCTCCTTTTTTTAAATATCTTTTATTTAATGCGATTAATCTAAAAAAAAATTTTTTTTTGAAAATCAAAAAAAGGGCTTCTATAAGTTGTAGATATTTTAAATAGCTTTAATTTAAAAAAATTTGAGATCGATAGCTTCAAAATTGTGGCCGCTGGAAAGTCCCAAAGTTAGCACCCCGAGACGCGCACCTTAAAGTAAAAAAGACAGTTGTATCAAAGAAAAGATAACAGAGAAGGGGAAGCCTAGAAAAAATCCTGGCCTTGCATTTGATTACAAGAAAAAAATTTTCTTATAAGAAACTTTTTTTTTTTTTTTACAGGTCGACGAAGATGCTTAGGAGAAGTCTTAGCTCGGGTAGCTCTCTTTTTATTTTTCTCCACGATGCTACACAAATATCGATTTTCGAAAAACCCAAATGATGAAAACCTCGACGATAAACCAATGCCAGGAATCATTCTAACACCGAAACCTTACAACCCGATTATAGAGCCTCGTTTCTGAAGAATTAATTCCCGTATAAAAAAAAGGTGAAATGTGATAATGGACACGAAGTATTAATAATATCATTTCACTTCACCTTGAATCTCCTATTTTGTTTCTAACGTTTGAAAAATATCAAAATGTTTTTTGAGGTTTTATGGGAATATCGAAATTAGAACAAAAATCAATCAATCAATAAAAAAATGAAATAACGGTAGACGAAAAACCGTATTAAATAAGAAAAGTCTGGTCAATCTAGGAAATCCAGAGCACCTTTTTGGAATCAGTGACGTCATTTAGGAGGGAGAGAGGGCAGGGGAAGACATTTGCCATCCCCGAGACTTCTGATTTCTTTTTAGATTCTTTTTAAAATTTTTAAAAATGAAGACTCTTAGAGGGCCTTGACCAGAAAATTAGGGGAAGGTTACGCCATATTTTTCTATACATATTTCTTTTTATTTTTTAGCATTTCGGAAGAGAGGATACTTTAATTGTTATCACAAAGAAATTTTTTTTGCTAACCTTCTTTATTTTGGAAAATTTAAGAAAAAAAAATAAAGTTTACCCTCTCTCTACTCTCCGAGTAAAATGAAATGACGTCACTACCTGGAATTCGAAAAAGGCCACACAAAATAATTATCAATACTTCATATAGAACGGAAAATTACGAGATACATGTTTGGAATATTGCAAAATTGAAGAAAACATTTTTTACTAAATTTTTTTCTTATTTGCAAAAAAAAAAAAAAAAAAAAAAATTAGTAAAAAATTCTGCAATATTTCATTTAACCTTGCATCTGGTAACTTTTCTTTCTCTATGAAGACTACTTCGACTGTTTCAGAAAAAAAAAAATTATCTATTTATGTTAGCAAGTGAAAGTTAATCTAATAAAATATTAATAGAAAAAAAGTAGTAAATAGCCTAATATTCCACCGAGTGAATTTATATTATCATAAATTTACTATTTTACATTAATTTTTTCAAGAGAAAAATTTTTTTTAATGAAGTATTGTATGTGTGTAAAAGAAAGCACATGACTTGTAATGTTATAATAGTTGAACTGGAAGATCCAGGGATAATATTTAAGCGGGCGAACTCATAGCCGCATTTATATGAGCGAGTGTTTATGAAATTACCATACTAAACAATTCAATACTACATTAAAAAAAAAAACATAATTCTCTGAAAAAAAAATTCATTAAAAAAATTTTAATTATACAAAAAAAGGAAATAAATTTTCTGTGCAAAATAATGATTTAGGCAAATTAATAAAAAATCTAATATTAATACCATTGAATTAACTATTATCAAGATTTTATTTATTAAAAATCTCAAAAATATTTTAAATTAAGAGACTAATTTCAGACTTTATTTTATTTTTGTTCATTATTTATTTATTTATTAATAAAAGTCTATTTGTATAAAATGGAAATAAGTGTTGTCATTTTTCTTTTTCTTCTTTTCCTTTTAGTTATTATTAGGAACCGACCGAATATTCGGTTTCGGTTACGGTTTCGGCCAGTTTCGGCCAAAAATCCTGGTTTCGGCCGTAGTTTCGGTTTCGGCCAAAAAGTAGCCGAACCTTTCGGCCGGCCGAAACCTGAGTCTGAAAAGATGGGATGAGACTTGTATGCAAAAAAAAAAAGGTTCAATTATTTGCAAAAGCGGAAAAGGGGCGGAAAAATTTTTTTAGTCTCCCTAAAAAAAAGGTAAAATGATTTTCACAGGAGGGAAAAAATTTTCCGCAGCTCGAAAAAATTTCAAAAAAAAAAAAAAAAGTAAAATAATAATAATTTTTTTATAGGAAATACAAGTTTCGGTTTCGGTTACGGTTTCGGCCGAAACTAAGATTGAGGCCGAATATTCGGTTTCGGTTTCGGTTTCGGCTGAAAATCTTGTTTCGGTCGGACCCTAGTTATTATATGCTCATTCACCGTACAATTTTATAGTTTGGTAGAGGAAAGTACCCAAATTCGGACCCCCATTTTGTTTTTAGAGTATAAAAGTATATAAATTATTGAAAAAACCTGTTTTAAAGCCATGTAATATTTACTTTACTATGTGATGTACTATTGGTAATTTATTTATGGCAAATATATATGTATAAATTAGAGGGGTAACAATTCTTTTTTTAAAACTTACATTTTTGATGATTTTCAAAAAAGGTTGCCTAAACTGACCCCCTGGGTAAAAATGACCAAAAACTGAATCTACTGATCTAGGAGAGGGAAATTTCAAATCTGAAAAACAATTATAGAACGGTTTGACAAAAAATATATTTTTTTATTTTAACATTTTTTAATGTAAAAATTGAAAATGTGATTGAAAAAAAAAATAATAAAAATAAATGTGAAAATTGAAAAAAAGGAATGTTGAAAATGTGAAAAGTCAAGGTAAATACTTCAACATTGGGGTTTATAAGGGGTAGAAGTTTACATAAATGTTTTACATAAAACATCACACATTATGTAGGGGGTCCAGTTTAGGCAAACTGTTGGGGGTCCGTTTTAGGCACCTCACTTCTGCATTTTCAAAACGCCATATTTGATAAAAAACATCACATTGGAAATAATTACATGGTCAAATGATTCCTTCAACATTACCATTTAAGAATATATAAGGGTTGGAAGGTTTACCTGTCACTTATCGCGTCCAATTAAAAAAAACTGAGCACTTACAAAAACTTTTAATTTTTACAAAAACACGTAATGACTAACTGTCAAGTAAACAACTAGAGCAGGTGACGTTAGGTACCTCTACTTTGTGGTGGAATCTTGCACTAGTATTTACACCGTCTTTCGCTAAGTTTCAGCACTAATCAGAGACAATAACCATGGGGGTCCACATTAGGACAGGGGTCCGTAATGGGGTACTTTCCTCTAATA